>FASU01007047.1:4221-26117 GCA_001486225.1 Heliconius pardalinus sergestus | reverse complement strand
GACTCCTGGGACATCCTGTATATCGAGGCGTAGGCAGTAGTAGACCAGCATCACAGTGTTCCACTTGGAGGAAACAGTTATTTTTAATTTCTCGCTCTGGTAATTAGCACGCATTCCCTAAAAAGAACGGACAGTGGAGAAAGAACGGGTCATCTACAGAGATAACTGAATTACAGGAGGTGCATGAAGATGAAAAGCTTTTTCCAAATTATAAAAAAAATCATCGATTCGTGGTCGCATAAAATATTTTGTCCAGGCAAATCGCGACATTGAGTCCCGGCACTCAATACGCAGTGCCTCCAGATTTATCAGAGGAAAGTGAGGAACGGAAGTGTCCTATTGGAGGACGAAGTATGTTAACTAGGTTCCCACGGTACCTCTAGTTACCCTGATATGTGTAGTATAGTTCCTCAATCCTTTTTTTTAAATTCAAACCAGTAACTTACAATTACCTGACATAACTTTCAACCAAAAGAACTCGTCATCTTTATAATAAGTATTTAGTATATACTCGACATGAGGTTGGCCAATTTTAATCCAGCATTTTAATATATATTTTTTTATTTCAGGTCTTAATCAAAAACAAGAAACTACTGCCCGTAGAGTCAAGTCCTACTATAGGTTTGACTGGCACGAGTTCTGCTCAGGGTTACGGTGGAGTTTTGGCTACCGCTTTTAGGTCAGTTGTGTATTCATGGCCCAGGGGCACAAGTTGTGGGCTCGATTCTAAACCACGTGCATTTTTTCTATTTTTTTTATTTTCTAGGTCAAATGGCATTCGTCACACAACTTCGTCGCTTCCCGACGCCAGTAACAGAACTAGCTCGATTATGTCGAATCAGTCCGCTGGTTCGTCGCTTACTGAGTACTTTTCTGATGAGGATTACGATGAAGACGACGAATTTGATGGTATGGGAACATTTTAAACGAATTAATGTCATATTAGAAATATGTATGTTTCGGCAACCTCTCTATCCCTACTGACGTGATGATACAAATAATGAAAGCCTTAGCTCTTATTGAAAATTAAAGTTTATTCAGAAAATGTTGAATATTTATAATTTTTATCGTGATCTACTATGTAAAAATCAGAAAAAGGTGTTCGTTCATTCTTTATTTCACCTTAAATTAAGATGAAGAGTTCTTTTTATTCAACATAAATTTTACAGAAAAAAAAGGTTTAGTATTGGATAGTCAATTTATCGAGAAAGGCTATATTACGTCACGTTTGTCGTTTCTATGTAACTGTCATACAAAGTAAGATATTACTATTTGACCATGGCTTCAAACCTGCAAGTGTAAACTAGTTTTATAAATATCAAACTCCTTTTATGATTTCCAGAGAAAGAATTACACAAGATTCTTAATTCCATGGAAGAGAAGGTCGGACGTACCTCCCTCTCTCTCTATCAGAGTTTTCGTAGTAGCGAGGGAGAAGAAGTTACCGCCATGAAACATTCCAATAGAAAACGGAGTAATCAAATTGCGAGGGAACTAAGCGATATGGTTACCTATGTGCAGGTTAGATCGGTTATTTTGTAATAGGGTAGGTAGTGAGTTATGCGTGAGAACCTAGTTTTAAAATACTTTGTTCTCTTATTCTACTCAATCTCAATTTATTTCCAAACATCCGTCCTTCACTTTTCACTCTATTTACTTGGTTAAGTGAAGGACGGATCGAAGACAACATTATATGGAAAGTGACGACACTTTCCATTGAATTTTGGCTTATTATGTGTTGAGTAGCGTAAGACAACGTTGACCTTAGCTTACCTCGATCGCAAACGGCTTTCTTACCGGAACGAAGAAATTATATATAAATAGTCATTCCCCCGGAGTTGAAGGCCGAACCTACAACCTTCGCGCTTACAATCAGTATCAGTTTTCGTACTGACGGGCTCATTAACATTTAAGATTTCTTAAATATTCATTATTTCTTACACTAAAGACGTGGCCTATCGTTCTTGATATATTTACAATGATATTTTTCAGGCCATAAAATTCCGAGGCCTGAATCCTATATCACCGAGGAGTTCGATCAGGCAGCCAAGCAACGTGAAGGAAAATACAAGTGGAGCTACATGCAGCTTTGAATCTTCTGAAAGCAGTGATAGTGCTGGGACGGTAAGAATATAGGTTCATATTTTATCTCGCATTGTAATAATTTTAATATCCCTTATGTGGTTACCTTGGAGCGGCGCTAAGTTCCGTCACTCAATACTCAACATCTATGAAATTGGCGGAAGCTGTAAAAAATACTATTTTTAGCTTCACGCTTTATCCCGCACATAATACAACACTGTTTCAGGTTTCCCCTTTAAGACAACTGACGTTCCCTACATTCCGCTGAATTCTGGGGGCATTGAATGATTGATTGTGTTTAGTGTCGGAGCTCAACGCCGCACTTTGACTCACCAGAGCGAAAAAATGAAAATATTTAATATCTTCGAGTAGGAATCGAACCCACAAATTGTCGTGTTTACAGTTGCTTATGTCCCTGCGCTTCTATAAGTATGCATTTTTTTTTCAACTATAATCTGCATATAATAGGGTAAGTAGAGGAACCTACTGTCGAGAATCTCGACAGTAGGTTGAAACATAAAAAACATAAAAAAACCTTTTTTCTTAAACTAATCCAAAATTATTTTTAATTCCAGCAGTTAGCCATCACCCAGCACACCCGAGGTAGATGCCTCAACGCGCCCGCCATCCACCATCCTTGCTACCGATGCTCGTCGGTCAACGAGGCGATAGCTAAGAAAATATGCAGGAAACACCCGCTCGCTCTGATCGCTCACACAGAAACACAACTTGTTAGGACTTATCCCGCCGGGTAAGTATTACTTTTGTTTAGCCTTACGCTATTTCTCACACAATGCAGGGAAAGCAGAGTGTTGAGACATTTCGTTCCTCACTTTGCGCCCATTTTTCGAGACGTTGGGTATTGAATGGCGGAACTTAGCACAGCGCTTTGTCATGATTCCAGAGCGAATTGAGATAATCTGATTCAGGCAGAGCTGATGCCCTTAGAAAACTGAACAGAAGATGAGAGAATGGGGAGACCTATATTTTACAGCGAAAATCTGGGATATTTGTGAAAAGTGTACCATTTGAACACATAGCTCCGCTGTAACATGTAAAAAATGTTACAACTAATAATTAATTTTGTAACTATAACAAAATTCTTCAATATATTTTATAATATGCCCCAATCAAATCTTTTCCAGCCTAAGAATAGACTCATCCAACTTTGATCCCGTGTCCTTCTGGTCGTGCGGCGTTCAGCTCGTCGCACTGAACTATCAGACGGAAGACGCGGCGATGGCGATTAACGCCGCCATGTACGAGAGCAATGGTTGTGTAGGATACGTTAGAAAACCAAGAGTCATGTGGGATTGTAGCCATATTGCTTATAGACGGTAAGTTTACTACAGCTATATACATAGCTCCGTTCACTTCGGTGTGTGGCAGAACTCAACGCCGCGGTTTGTTTAATTAAAGCGGAACATATAAAATATTTTAAATATGTACAATAATTCCTCCAGTAGGGATTGAATCTACGTTACGTTTCCAATCAAATGACGTGCTGAACGGACTTAGATGAAACTTTACAGTAATATAGCCTACATGATAAAAATATATAGGCTACAAATTATTCAATTTCACATCGGGGAAATGAATTATTTCATATTTTCATTTCATCAAGACAAGCGCGTAGTTGAGCTCCGCCACACAAATTCTCTAAAAATGGTCGGTACGTGTGGAACACTTTGTTTCATTAGGTTCCCTTTGCCTACTCTCCCACGAGTATATGCGGGATATAGCGTAAAGCTAAAAAAGTTTAATATTCATTATCTATTCAGATTTAACCCCATGGATAAAGAGTTCGATGGTATCCACGCGGCTCATCTCACTCTCGCCGTCATCTCCGGCCAATATGTCGCCGAAAATGTATACTCCTTCTACAATGCCTATGTTGAAGTGGAAATATTAGGAGTTCCAGCCGATTGTAAAAAAATTAAAACGAGGGTAGCTAGAAGAAATGCTTTGAACCCTATTTGGAATGAAACTTTCAGTTTTAAGGTAAGTTTGGGTAAGTTTTAGTAATTGTTGAAAATCAATTTTAAAGTTTATTTTACTTGCAAATGAGCAACTTGCATTAATTTAAGTTTTAACTCGAATAAGTTTAGTTTGTAGCTTAAAGTAAAATAAAATTATAAAATGTAATATATATTTGTTATTTAAATAGTTATTATGTGTTGCAGGTAAACTTTCCCGAGCTAGCATTTGTTAGATTCGAAGTATACGACGCTGATACAAACTACATGTTGTCTCAACGAGTCATTCCTTTGCAATGTCTTAGACCTGGATATAGGCATGTTAGATTGAGGTAATTTTCTATAGCTGCAAAATGTTTTTGAGTAAAGGTTCTAGGTTCAAATTTTAGGGGAATATTTCGTATTCTAGACAATATCTATATTATATAAGTATGTAAAGAAATACAGTCGAAATGAGAACATCCTTTAGGAGTTCGTTCTTTAGGAGTTAAAAAATCAAAAATAACAATATCAATGAATCCGTCCTGCCGGAGCAGTGGCACGGCGTCTAACTGTTAACACGACGCCTGTGTGTTCGATTCCCACTTCAGGGAATGAATTATAATCATTTCCTCGCTATATATAACAAAGCAAAGCGGGGCTGTGAGTTCCTCCACTCAAAAGGCAATGTCTCGAAAATTGGACAAGGTGTTCCCTCTAACCAGAGTAGTAAACAGTATTCTTTTCTTCACAGATCACCAACGAACCAGCCTTTAAACATGGCATCCCTGCTCATCTTCTCCCGCTGTACAGAGGAGCAGGCTGGAGAAAGCTGCAGAGGAGACCCGGAACCAGGGTCCCCCACTCAGAGGAGAAAAATACACTTTTTAGTGGTCCACGCGGTTGTGTTACACGAACCTTACTCTATATTGAAGGTTACTCATGACACTACTACTAATGAGGTTAGATTTTTACTTTTTACTCCGTATATAGCAGTGTCAGAATAGTGGCGGAACCTAGTGGCGCGCCGATTAGATGCCAACTAATATATTTATCTTTATAGGCAATAGCCCAATGCCTAACAAAAGCTGGTGTCTGCCGCTCATCGCGAGGCAGCTACGTGCTGGTAGAGGAAGTTGCCTCCAGAGCTCCAACACAGAGGGTCCTGGCTCCTCACGAGAGGGTTCTGAAGGCGGCCACTAGTAGACCTGGAGCCAGGTTGTTGCTGAAGAGGGTTGGTGATGATCCTAGTAGTCGAGCTTGGTTGACTAGCATAAGGTAATGTTGCGATTTTTATAATTGAAGAAGAATTCGAATTTAATATTCTAAATATTTTTCTCTATATTTTTCTCAGACAAGTAAAATATATGGAACAACATAAAAATTGTATATAAATCAATGGCTAAAGTCTTACTTGTATATATGTCACCTATACAAATTTTCGTTGCGAAGTCCAAAGGAACCTTCGTAACCAATTTCAGCGTTCTACGCCGCGTAGCATCGTCTATGCGTTGACTGGCAGTTACTCTTATTAACGGAAGAACGTTACATATAAATTACTATTCTACTTAAACTGAACTAAGTAAATATTGTAGATCTCTTTGTTATATACAATCGTACACGGTCGTTATCTTACTATAAGATATCATATCATAAATAAATTAGATTTGGCTCGAAGATAATATTAGTTTAAGAAACTCTCGTGGCAAAAATAAATCGGTATTAATATGACACATTTTTTTAATTGAGGCCGTCTTGGCGCAGTAAGAGCGCGGCGAGTGGCGAGTAGAGTAACTGTAATCGCGACGGTTGTTGGTTCAGTAACTCATTTGGGGGAATGAAATATTTAATATTTTAATTTTTGTCGCTCTGATGATGTGGGAAGGCTTAATCATCATTTCTCCGATTTGATTCGACAAAGCGCAGTTCATGCTCTTGAGCGTATCTGGAGATATTTTCTAAGGGGAAGGCCTTGATTTTAAATTTGAAGTGATTTTTAGGTATTAAGGATAATTAAAAAACTTTTCAAACTTCATTTATTAGGAGGCAGGTGGGGTGGGCACGGCTGCTCTTTTTAATAGGTGTTTTACCATACGGGTTGAAAGTAGAAAGCGTATAGTCTTAAAACTAGGATCTCGCTGTCTATCTTTAAATCAAAGAAAAAATATAATTAAAATTTATAAATATACATTTTAAGTTTTACTTCTATCTTAACAGATCAGCATCAACAGACAGGTCAAGGGATCACTCAGTACCCTCCGACGAGGACTCCAGCGCTCACGAGGAGCCCAGGAAACCTCCTGACAGCTTCTTAGTCTGCGTACATAATGTGTGTCATGAAATACCTTACGCCATTTTAAAGGCAAGTGCAAGTTAAACAAAATTATACAAATTCTTATTTTACATAGGTACGACTCCCTCAGCCTGATGATTCATGTGGTGTTATACTTTAGCCTTTCTAGCCTTTCATTGGTAGGTAGTTCCAGAGATTAGTGTGTTCAACCACCAATGTTTCATAATAATATATACATTTACAAAAGAACGATTTGCAAATACATTTTTTTCATTTTAGGTACCACTAGGCGCCACGGCTTCCTACGTTATATATCAAGCGTTGACGAAAGCAAGGTGCCATGATGATCCTAAAAGGTAATATTTTGTTTTTAGCTTCACGCTGTATCCCGTATATAGAAGAGTAGGTAAACGGGACCTAATTAAGACACTCCGTTCCCCACTTTCCCTCCAATATTCAAGACACTGCGTGTTCAATGACTGGGCTCAGCTCCACGCTTTGTCTTTTTAACAGAACGAGAAAATGATTAATGATCTAATGATTTTCGAGTGGAAATCGAACCAACAATCGCGTTACTAGTCTGACGCTATCCTAATACTTAAAAAAATACCAAAAACATTAAAAAAAATATTTTATTTCCCCTTATTCCAGGTTTATACTAGTAGAAGAGCTAGAATGGGGAGGCAGAGCTGGCGCCGGCCCCCAGCAGCGACCACTGGCTGATGATGAAGTTGTTTACGCTGCACAGGTGAAAAATATTGGCTAATATTATTTGTATAGTATCTATCTATCGAATCGAAGAAATTAAAATATTAGAAACCCCTTGCTAAGCGGGTGCGGCACAAGGGTTTGTGCCCCTGCGCCATTACGGCGTCAATTCAAATAAACATATTAATTTAATATAATTATAACAGGCAACCTGGAAAACGTTGGGCAGATTCGTACTCCAAGAGAAGGGAAGTACAGCACCTTTACCAAGACATCGCGCATGCATCGCCAGGATACAACGGGGACTGAGTATGACGAGAGGAGCTTTTACTGGTAATTTATTTATTGTTATCTTTTATCTTTCACCTGTGGCTTCGACCCCCTGGTAAAATTAAAATGAGTAAGAGTTATTTATGACACATGTGACATGACACATTCTAAGTGCCCATGGTAACTAAACTTCAGGAATAGAAAGAAATATTTTGTTTTACAGGCAGCGGCGGTTTTCCACTCGGTAATATAATATCGAATGACAATGTATGTGAAGGAAAGACTCCAGTACAAACTGCATACAGCGACCCAACCCATTGCAGGTATCTAAAATACTATATAGTAGCTTCCCTTATATTTATATACGGACAATTATATACAGACCGTCGTGGCGCAGAGAGAACTCCCAACCGTTACATTTATAGTTGCTTGTGCCACTACGCCACGACGGCTTTTTTTTTCAGTGTTAAGACACTCCGTTCCCCACGCAATGCCGACTTTTGGTGGCTTTGCGTGTTGAGTGGCGGAACTTAACGCTGCCTCGACACCAGAGCAAATAAATGAAAATATAAATTTAAATAAATATTTTACTTCCTCTAGTGGGGATCGAACCCACCACTACTCGCTTTTACAGTCACACCTTGTGCCCTTGTGACTTTTTTAATTAGCGTAATTAAAATTTTCAGGCGAGTGTCATCAGCACCTTTGGGTAAAGGTATAGGGCGGGCAAAGGGCCATTCTGACAAGGATATACATTCATACACACAAAGACGATCAGCTTCGAGAGAGGTGAGGAAAATAAATATTCATTCGATGCGTCTAAGAAGTATTGGTAATTTTTAAATAAATATTTCAGGAGAAGCAATCAAAATTTTTAAATAGTCTTTCCACATACATTCACATATTTAAATTGTTAATAAAAACCTGTAAATACGTTATTGTTGCACCAAGTGAATATGAACATACACCGAGCTTTAACTTCTAGATGTCACATGTTTTTCTAATAATGAGAAGAAAAAAAAAGAGAATGCTTCAAAAAAACACTGTCATTTATTTTAACATTTTAAGATGCTATTTACACATGAAAAATATTTTTTTACCTTCTTTCTGTATCGTAGCAAGGTAGGCAGAGGGCATCTGGGAACCTAGTGTTAAGACACTCCATTCTTTTTTAGTCCACTTTCGCCGAATTCTGGAGGCATTATTCCATTCCCTTGAGTTGCAATCGAACTCACATCTGTCGCGTCTACGGTCGCACGTTTGTGTCCCTGCACCACTACGGCGCTCATCACGTATAAAAATGCGTAGTTTTTTTTTTCTATTTATATATAAAAATATATTTCAGGTACACTCAGAAGGAGAGACTGGTGGTAGTTCATTAGGTGCTGAAGCTCTTGCGGCTCAAATGGCGCGCTTCAAGAGAGTATCTTTGCGGAAATTAAGGGCTTGGCGTTCCTGAGTGTTGCAGGTATGAATGATATTTATAAATATAGCTTTGAGTTAAAACACTCTCTTCTCCTAAATTTGTGATACCGCGTGGGAGAGCATTGAATTTCAAATATTTCACTCCCCTTATTGGAGACCGAACTTATGCTGTCTTACATTAAAAATATTGTAAATAATTTAGTGGAAAGTGGGGAACGGAAGTGTCTTAATGGGAAACAAATTGCCTTAACACTAGGTTCCCAGGTCCCCTCTCCTCTCCAAGGCCAATAAAAATATTTGCAATATTGGTTTTGGGTTAATAATATAATGAAAATAGAATCGCCGTTTCCTTGCAACCTTATGGGAAAAAACAAAATCTAAAGTAATTGTTGGCTCATTTATTTATTATTACAATTAATTATTAAATCACCTATTTTATTTACGTGGTTTTAGGTGTTCCGCCGACTCGGAACGAGTTTGGCGAACCACCGAGCATCACTTTCATCGGAACTCGGCTCTCTTTGGGATTTCTTTAGAATCGACAGAGAAAGACGGCGTTCAGCTCCGGCAGGCACGTACGAACCCATCGAAACTAAATCACCAGCAAAATTGGCTAGAGATCTATTTCAAGTTGTCCATGAAACGGTATTCGCAAAGAAATTTGAAGAAAAGCGATGTCCATTAGTAAAAGAAGAATCAGATTTGAGCTCCGATGATGAAGATGGAACTGAAAGACGCATCGCCAATCTTATCGACTTTTTCTTTACAATAGTAAAAAGTCAAAAAGATGATAGAAAAAGTAGCGGTGGAAGTTGTTTCAGGAGTGAGGATACACCAGAAGAAAAGTATATTCCAACCAAAGTCAATACAGAGTTAGAGCAAAAAATGGAAACGCTCTTAGAATTTCTTGCGACGAGTGGTTGCGTAGAAAAAGATGAGAAGGATGAAAAAAAGATAACTCTCATGGAATTTTTATTGACTGAAGACAAAAAATTCGATAAGCCTATTATAGAAATTAATAACAAAGGCATTAGCTTGTCAGAATCTAATGTCAACGTAAAAAACTTGTCATACATAGACGAAACTCCTGGCGATGATAGCAATGAAACACTAGTTGAAATGCTGTTAAAATATATGGAAGATTATAGTGTAAAAGAGAAAGATACGTCAAAATCTCTATCAGTGACGCCATCTTTGTCAGAAAAGTCAAAATCTGATATGACTATAAGCAAATTTGAAACGTTCAGTGATATTAGCAAGACCAAATCTGATTCGACACTAACACAAACACAAGACACAGTGATCGACAGAGGAGATGACGACAGAAGACGCATATCCGAAACAGTAATCGATTTAAGTGGAGTTAAAACTGATCTAGAATCGATTTTTGAAGAAGCAGTTTTACGAGTGTGTGAATTAAAAATGATTTTTGAAGATGATACAATGAGTGAACAAGAAGATATAGAGAATTTTAATATGTATACAAAACCACCTCAATTGCAATATGGTCAAATGCTATATAGTATTGAATTATCTGATATTATAGAGGAAGACGAACCAGAATTATCTTATAGAACAATGGAAAAAGATCGAATGATGCAAATTAGAGAAATTGCAGAAGACTTGATAAGACATATAGAGAAGAGGATTCAAAATTATTCATTCGATGACGACAGTTCTGGACCTTCTACGGAAGAATATAGTCGAGAATTTGACTTAAGTCCGAGCCAAAAATCGATAAGTTTAGTTGATTTGCGAAACATCCCGGATTTACCGCCCAGCATGATAATCAAGCCTAAAGTTGTCAGGGTTGACAAATCAACATCCACAACCGAGATATCAGATTCGTTCTCTGAATACTCTAGAAGAATCGATTCTGCGTGTATGACTGAAGATACTACGCTAACATCAAGTACAGAAAGAAACGAAAGAGCATTAGATAAATTAGAATCTCTACATCGATTTTTCTCCAAGTCTCGATTGGAAATAATCGATGAAAGTTTGGAAGAAGAAAAAAATAAAAGTCCTAGTGGACATGAAATTTTGAAAGGAGATGTACAAGGTTATAAAGTCGGTCAAGCTAGTTTGGACGACGTTGAAGATTTGCTCGACGATAACGACAAAGAGAAAGATTTTAAAATGGATGACATGAGTAATGAATAAATAAACGATTTTAGAAAGTATTTCTATATAACGTTATACAAAATTACTTATACTTCCGATTTTGTGACTTATAGTCAAGTTGAATACTTACTAATAGGAGAAGAACAGAAAAAGGGGAATCACAGATAATATTTTTATCACAATTACCCAATATTTTTACACTATTGTTAAAAATATCAAAATAAATTACAACATATCTAGGAGTTCGGGATAAAAGTATTCTAAAATTAAACTTAGAATCCCGTAACTAAGTTTGGACCAGTCTTTTTTTTAAATAAAAAATCTGTTTCAATAAAAAAATATATAAAATAAAAATTCTAAAATTAAAATAACTAAAGTAAATTAAGTTCTTATATTATAAAAATAATATACTTTTAATTTAAAATATTTGTAGATTATTTATGTATATCACTTTGTTTTGCAATAAAAAATTATGTCAGTTGTATTATAAAATAAAGTTATTGTTTTCTATATAATCTATGTACTTACGTTGAACGAATTACAAAAAAATAGAAAGAGCCAAAATAAAAATCGATTTTAATTTATAATAATAACTAAAGTAAATATAAGATTAAAATATAAAACTCGATTAAGGCATAAAATAATACGCAAATTCTCGAAATTTCGAGGTCAAATAGTGAGATTTTTTAATAAATAGTTCGTATATTCTTAGATATAGGTTATAGAATATTTAACTATATTTGTACGTTGGTAATTTTTTATTGGGTGTTATTTTGTTTTTTTATCTTCACCTTTTATTTTATACAGAACTTAAAATGATGAAGGAATTGTCTTTCTAATACAAAAAGTGGGCATATAATTATATATTATGTTCTTTTTTTATTTTATGGCCACTTATAAAATTTTACAAGTCGCTTCGCGCGCGTAGTAAAATTTAAATAAATAAGATCTATTAACTAGAATCTATTAATAATATTGTTAAAAAAATTCTTTGCACTGTTACGTTATTTTATAAATATATATTTTTAATATAATATTTATTTCTCTTTACAAATATATATTTTAAATTACATTCTACTGAAATCTCTTTGCCTACAACACATTATAATAAATTAGAACCCAATTAAAAAAATTTCAACGTACAAGCGAATGTTAGAATAAAAAAGCAAATATTTATGTCAAGTTGAATTTATATTAATTAAAATATAATAAAAATTATGTACACATTTTATACTATCCTTATAATGTTTAATGTAGGGCTAAACGATTATTTATTCTTTGAATGTAGTGGATTTTGATTAAATGTTTGACGTGTAATTCAATTGTCAGTTGAGAATTGTCAAAATGTTTTTTTTTTCTGAAAGCTTAAGCCTAAAAGCTTATATCAAATTTGGATGGAGCGGGATTTGAACCCGCGCCTTTAAAATTTTATGCGATATTTTTATGTAGTATAGGTACTGAGATTAGCCCGAATGACCAAACACACTCTTCAGCTTTCTAATAATCTAATATTAAATACATTTATTATGGTTAATTTTAAATTATGATTCATTTTTATTTTATTTCAATTGTAACTGACAGTTGAGTTAGATGACAACGGAAGTGTTGAGAATAATGATTAGATGTGTATTAGGCTTTTGAGTAAATCTATAAGTTGTTGACTCCAATTTAGGTCTAGTGGTAGCTTTTTATAGGACTACATACGATTGTTTATTTTTTAACTTTCTAGAGAACTTTTCTATTACTTTTTTATTGTTGTGGTAGCATATCCGATTTTTGTTGTTACATCACTTTATCTAAGAAAATGTACCTGCAATTTTAAAGTGTGATCTTATGAACTTTGTTCCCATATTATAACTTTATTTGACATTTATACTCCGGGCCTTAATAAATGAAAGAATGAATTTCAAAACATGAGAAAATAGTAAATATTTGTATTGAAAATATGTTTCATATGAATATGAGGTCGGTCGTATGTCACAGTGAGAACTGTGAGGTCTATCTATATCAGGACGATTGCTTTTTAATGATCGGTCCCCACTCGCGGGAGTGTTTATGTGATATGTATTCTTATTTACCTGCTTTGGTCGAAACACGGCGTTGATTTTCCACTCAGCGCAGAATGTCACTATTAACATAACTTTCATAAATTTGATTAAGATATGTAATTGTAAAGTTGCATATCACAAGGCACTACGTTCGAATCCTACTAAAAGAGAGAAACCTAAGAGTTCCTTGTATTTACCGTGCTCAGCGCGTTGCAGGAGCTCGGAGCATGCCCACGACTTGCGAGCCAAATGTAGGGTAGGTGTACCCTATTAAGTGTAGGCTTAGGGACCCTATAAATTTTGTTACTCCACTAGCTCTTTCACTTCTAACTTCATAAGAAACTAGTTGTTGCCCGCAATATTGTTAGCGTGGACTTCAAGACCTAAAAGGTAAAATCCCGATTTTTTCCCATTACCGTAGGATTTTCGAAAAATATTCATTCTATTTCAAAATTTTGTCTAGAAATCTTAATGTTCCCCTACACTCGCTATCCTATCCTGTACCTATCATGTCTACAAGCCAAATTTCCACTTTCATGTCTAGTAGTTTCGTCTGTGCATAGTCTGTCAGTAAATCAGTAATGGAATACTTTTACATTTATATAGAAGATACATTTATTTATTACATTTTCATACATCATTCAAGCTCAGTGGAAACAGGTTCGATTCCCGCTGTGGTCATTTTCAAATACACAAAGCAATCTATGTCTAATCGTTTAAGCTAAATATATCTTTTTATGGTCTAAACTAAACTATGTATTATAAGATGATGTTTTCTTTATATTTAATATGTTGTAAATCAGAAAGAGTATATTTATTTGTATGTATCAAAGAATCAGTGGAGTTTATATTTTAATAAATAAACATTTTATTTTAACTGTGACCATTGTTTTATTAGATTAAATCATAACTAAACAGTGCGATTAGTCTTAACAAAGCGGACAAAGAAATAAAATAAATATAATAATTCTAAATGAGGTTCGAATCCACAAACACCACATTCAAAATCAGAAACTCATTACTTTTTTTTTAATAAAAAATTATATATTTTTTTCTATTCATATCGTACCTAGTAGTGGAAATTTATTTCTCCATTTACAAAGTGAATCGCTGAATCCAATATTTATAAAAAACATCATATTTTCTTAGCAATGAGAATTGAACCCACACTATTGAGTAGAATATGGCATATCTTATTATTATTATAAGCTTAAGATGCGAGTAAAAAGAAAGACAAACATAATTAAAATCAATCTTTAATATACTACAAAAACGAGAGGAACAGTCATCATTACATATAATTATTAATTATTACAATCATTATTCACTATTCCATATACAAAATATAAATCAACAGTATTTATCATTAATCAGTTCTTTCATTAAAACAGTTCATTAAATACAACCCCGTTTTCATTAAAGATATAAAGTAAAAATAAAATACATATTTTATTAATAAATAACTATAATCTAGATTCAGTTTTTTAATGAAACTATTTTATATGGATTTATATTTAATTTTCATAAAAATTTCTTCAACAAAATATATATATAAGCGATTTTAGCACCCTACTGATACCCTACTTCTAGTGCACTAGGCTAGGTCACTATATATGGGGTATTAAAGTTTACACCGTGTATCCTAGCCCTAATTGATGTAGTAGTTCGGTATAATCGCCCCCATACATATAAATATTATTTTGTAATAATAATATATTAATTTAAAAATAATTTTGCACAATTTAAGTATTTTAAATGTTATAAAGCTATTTAAAATAAAACAATTTTTCTCAATAGAGATCTTAAATCAAAATTTAAGAAAACTTTTTTTCATATAACATTTGTATAAATATAAGGCATTTTGACATTAGTTACATTAGATTTCATTAATGAGATCAAAATTATAACACAATCGCACCCAAAATACAATAATATAATTACAAATCCTTAAAAAATAACTTCATTAAGTTAAAAAAAATTATGATCATTACTTAACAATTTTAGTACAAAATTGTTGTAAGATTCGAAAGATTCATTTCATAATTGTTTTATTTTAATTGATTTAAAATAAACAAAATATTATTTGTTTTATGGGAATATGTTCATATATTAAATAATCTTATAAACAAGGGCCTTAAACCCATCATGTTATTTTTAATCTGCCTCATAAAAAGTGGTCTAACTCACATTAATCGATTTTCTAGCTTTTATTTTTTGCCTCGGAATAAATATATGAAATATATACGAAAAATATGACTCAGACCGCTTTTTTTAGACATGAATGGCCTTTAAAATAGTATTCTAAATCTAGTTCCAACATATTCTCATAAAAACTATCATTATAAAATAATATGTATACTATTATTGTCAGATTTTTGCTTCTTTACTAAAATAATAAGATTTTAATCAGTTTTTTTTAATAAAAAACTTACTTCTCAATCTGTTTTTTCTATTTATTCAGAAAACGTATAGAAATTTGATCTTTTTTCTAGTTTTTGGACTTTCAATCCATCCATCCATCACAGCATTTGATTTTTGAGTTATTTTCAAACAAATTTTCTATATATTATGTATAGCCAAACGTAAACTAAGAAAATAGAACATTTTCTTGGACATTGGAATGCTATAAGATCAGTGTAGTCATAGTCAAGGCACTTGATTAAAGGCATCATTTTTTATACATTGGGTTCAAATCCGTGTTATAGTAACATTTTTATAATAATTAAAACAGTAATTAACAATTAATTTATTGTTAATTATAATTTTCGCACAATTTCATTGTTTGTTAATATTTATTTGTCGATTAAATTGAGGCCATTCTTGTCATTTAAAGAAAAATCCTATCGTAGATTATGGAATATACGAGAAGTTAATTTTAAATAATAATTAATCATTCACATTGATAAAATTAAACTCAATTTGAACTTCAAAGTCACGAGATTGAAAAGTGCCTTAGGGTGACCATGAGTTGACCTCTTCTAACTTTAGATCACTTCCTATATACAATAGCTAATATAAATATTGTTGATATATGTTTGTCTGTGTATTTGTAAATATAATATGAACAGATTCAATAATTCATGAACCTGTGATCTTCGGCGAAGTACCTACAGTTCATGAAATTATATACTGTCGTTATTTAAACGGTATGTTACTTTCTTTTATAATTGCGTAAGATTCATGTTTGGCAAAGACACATTACAACACACAAATTTACATGTTTATGTACATAAATATAGATTATTTATTACAAGCTATTAATTGGCCACTTTATAATCGTGTCTTGGAAATATGCCTTTTAATATTTTGTTTTAAACTGTAAAGAGACCAATTAATAATGTTTTAAAACAGATAAGATTTAAACCATACTTATGTTTATATTTGTCTGAAAACATCTCAAAAATTCTAAAATGTGCTTAAGTATTTAAAACAAAAATTGATTAAATTCTTATTTTTAACACTAGTTACCTATTGAGCTTCCAGAATTGAGCATCCGTCCAAGTCCACTCAATGTATACAATAATCAGTCTAGACTTCACTAGCTCTCAAGCTCAAACTATATGGCACAAAACACACTAGCTTTGCCAAACACTGTTCACCAATAGGGAGTGTTAAAACTGTTATTCTCTCTGTTCGTCCATGAATTTCCATTATTAATTCTTGCGCACGAGATTCCTGGCACTTTACGGACTGAGGACTTTTCTATGATGTAGTTATGGCCTTTATTATTGTCCCAATATTCGTTGCCTTGGCACCTAAAACACACGCAGAAATCCAATTTCCTGGAATGGATTGGAAGCTGTAAACGGAATCCAAAGGTATCATATATAGATACGCCGTTTTTGCTCAGAGGTCCTGTTTCGACAAACGCACAGTAGGTGTCCTCATGTGTCCTCCAACCATCTGAGGACGCTCTGACAAAGACTTCTTTATTGAAATCTAAATTTTTCACTTTGACTGTACCGTCTACCGCGCATTCGTTTTGTTTAATTATAACGTTTTCTAATGAAACACATTTCTCTGTGATGCATCTCCGGAATTCCAAATAATCTGAAGCTGGTTGAGGAAATCTCTGTTCCCACAAGTCTACCAAGCTGATTGGTGGTGGTTTCCTTTCGGGCGGTGGACTAGGAACTATTTTTAATGCCCAATATGGAGGTACATGGGACGGTTCGGTCATAAATTTCACTTGTTCTAGCGCATATCCTCTGTCATCTGCGAAGACGACGCGTTTTTTCGTCTTGTCCGTGGGGATCCTGATGCAAGACCGTGGTGCTGCTTTAAGAGTTAACTGGATAGGTTTGAGTAGTGACAGACATGGTGCTGAGTATCCTCTTGCTGATAGTTTGGTAGGTCTTCTAACTTGAGGCGTGTAGTCTGTGAGGAACCCCGCCGGTGGGCTGTGACCGTAGAATATTTGCTCGGAGGCGAGCATATCTATTGCCGCACACATCGCGTTTCTGTGAACAGAAAACACGTATATACATATATAACGGCGATCAGCGGTGAACTAAACGGAATCATACGTATCGCGCTCTTTTATAGACGTCGGAGCGCCGGCCACGCGTTTATACAATATTATGTAGAGTGACAATGTTTTGAGTGAAAAATTTCGGACAATTTTGTTGTCTTTGCCATTTGGGAATATAGGTCAAGTACGAAAGTTTACTTTAGATTAACATTTAAATTTAACTTTATTTTACTTATTAAAGTATTGGTAAGATTTTAATTAGAAAATTTAAATAATGCATTAGTTAAAGTGGAGTTATGACTTAAAACATCATTTTACATTTACTGATTTTTTGTCTATGTTATCTTATCATAATAATATGTTTTTTATAGTTTTAAAATATTATACATTAGTATGAGAGATTGCTCAGAGTGAACTGAGTGAAAGCTTACTTCATTTTCCACTCTGAATAAACAAGAGGAGGAAATTAATACGGCACTTTATCTAATCTGGATTTTAATATTAAAAAATACTATAAACGCCAATAACCATTATCAGGATCATGTCAAGCTTACGTTTATTAATACTAAGCAAGGGCACGATTAAATCAAACGAAGTACTATACTCGTAGACTAATAAATTAACTTACAACAAGTAGGGATTCTTCCTCACCAAAATGAACAAAAATATCAAACAATTTTACATTTGACTAAATGAGTGGAATGTTTTAGACATTATCTAGTTAATTTATGATGAAGTTATAATTAAATTGCCGCCGGTTATTAACATATTTATATTAATGATAATAGTACTCGTTAATTATCAGAGCAAAAATAAACTCTAATTATTATTTACCATACAACATTGCCTCCAATATGTTTGGCAATGATTAGAAAAAGATCCTATCAATATTGAAGTTGTCTAAAATTAAAAAAAACTATTAAATTTTAACTCCAAATGAATAATTTGTATAACATTGGAGACTGTTAGAGTAAATATTTTATTAAAGTCGAGAAGAATTTTAAGCAATATTTTATCACAATAACTACATATCTGTAATTGTAATTATTTTATTAAATATTATGTGTAAATTAAAAAATACTTTTAGGTATTACATACTAGCTGAACGTGATATTTAATTCATAATAAATCATAAAAAGTTAAAACTAATTAAAATTTCAATAGTCGAGACGAATTATCTATATAAGCCAAAACAAAGTCATCAAAGACTTGAGATACTGGTTACTAATTAATCCTTACGATATTTAAAATAAACTTCTCCGGTCTAGTATGAAGAAATGCGGCGTTGGGTCCCGTTATATACTGAGATGTGGAATTAAACACCACAACATTTATTTATAAAATGCGTAACTTACAAAAATTTACTCGGACACCTATTTACCACAGTAGGTATATTACAAAGATGGTACGACGAACAACGTACATAGGTATATAATTGTTGTTAAACGAAACATGTAATTATCTTCAAGAATACTATAATTATGATAATATGTAAAATTAAGTACTATTGAAGCAAAACTGCTGTCTTCGCACCAGTCATTCGGCTAAGAATACTGAAAATTTATATAAATTATTTGAGAATTATCTATTAACATTATTTTATCGAATTATAAATGGTCTTAATTTATTTTGTGATATAAGTATCCAAGTTACGCCATTGTAACGCAATTAAATGAAAACATAACTATATACGTTTATATATAAAATATTATTTTATCGATCTGATATACAAAAACTCTGCGAATCTTTGGTTTGATTCCCATTCGAGGGAAAGAATTGTTTTTATTTTCTCGCTCTGGTAACAAGATAAAACGCGTCGTTGAGTTTCGCCACTTAACACGTTAGCATTAACTTCTCTCAGCCTATCCTGGTACAGGCGGGATATGGCGTGGTCACCCTACAGTTCACGCCGCGGCCACAGCGCTGCGCCTCATACGCGCGTGATAATAGCAGCATATATTATGTATTTATTTATCGCTCGTAAAGCTATTTGTTCTATTTATGGGAGATATTTTGAAAGTACTCGTGTATTTTTGATTTATATATAAGTATATAGATAGGCTGATATTGTCCACGCTGGGCTGGACTGGGCTGACACCCTGAGTACCATTACTCTGTTCTAAATGCACCGCCCGATTTCCAACATAGCGTGTTGGGTGGCGGCACTCAACATAGCTCGGCGCGGCGAATAAATTAATTACATCTCGAGATGGAATCGAACCCACAACCGTCGCGTTTACAGTCAGACGCTGTGCCACTTCGCCACGTCTGCCTCATCTCTCACTTTAGTTCATGTCGATAAATTATGTACATATATTTAGCAGAAAAAGAAATAATGTGCCTTAAAACATTATCTAGAAATGAAATTCAGTAAAACATTTCTTTCTTATCTCTTTTACTTTTGTAATATGCAATTGATATATGCACTAATTGTTCCAAGAACCTATTTTGATAAAACTCACACACAGAATTGGGATTTTTCAATGCATTATAAACAAAATATATAGATAGGTATATATATTCACATATAAAATGTTGGATTCCATTAAAATCTTTCATTGCCAACTTATATATATTATATAGTTTTTTCTTTTATATATTGTTTTTTTTTTCATATATATTTTTTACGCCATTTTTTTTCTATTTGGTTACGCCATTACATAATTAATTTATTATTAAAATATTTCATAAGTGAATGGAAAGTGAATGAAATTTTGTAACTAATTATATCTATTACTTAGTCCTATGATAATTCGATTTCCACGCTGCTAATTTTCGAGATATTGCACGTTGCTTGGTGAAACTCAAAATTATGTTTTATTCCATAGCGGAAAAATAAAAATAATTCCCCCGAATGGGAATTGAAGCAAATCATCTCGTTTAAGGATCAGGAGGTGCCCCACTGCGCCACGACTGCCTCACAATTGTAAATATTGTATACAAAATAATCAATATTTGTAAATAGGTGCTTCAAGACAATACAAACTAATATAAAACAAACGAAACGTGCGATAACGTCACACGACGGGTAAACACGTCGAATAAACATATAGAAATGGTATTGAGAATGTGGAGATTGGAGAAATTTTATACTTTTTAACCGACTTCTGTGAGAAAAAGAGGTTATTAATTCGAATGTACTTTTTTTTTAAATAATCGAAAATGACTTTCGTAAGGATGCCTTAAAAATGTTTTATTTAGTATAATGAAACTTATAATAATTGTATAAAAAGTCTAGCAGTAAGAATACATAATGTTAACATTGCTCATGCTCCATTCGCCATCCACTGCTTATTTTTTCGAGACATAACATGTTGAGAGGCGGAACTCAACGCTGTGAGGCCAAATCGAGGAATTGATGTAATCTAACGTACATTTTCCTGAGTCCAGCCCAAAATCATCATATTTACAATCACACATCCTTTTTTTAATTTCACACCGTATCCCGTAGTATTAAGACACTCCGTTCCCATTAACACACTGACTAGTAGAGCGAGGAAATGTAATGTTTCAATGTGAGTGAGAATTGAACCCACAACCGTGTAACAGCCACGACTGGCATCAATGAACAGTGTTATTACGTATTAACCGCACCTACTGCGTGACGCTTTTGTCTAAGATTTTGCATTATTGCCAAAGGTGTGTCTCGAGTGATTTATAATTAGTTCCATACTAAAATATTATATATGAATAAAAAAAACACTATATTGGCACAATCGTAAGATGTCTAGTAATGACGTAACTTTTGGTTCAAAGCCAAAATCATTTTTGTTTCTCTTTTTCACTCGATAAATGGGAGAACTGAACGCCGTCTTTAGAACAAAATAATAATAAAATATTCGGTATTCTGCCGATAATGGAAGATAGATGGTTCAGCATTCGGCCTCATTCATGAGGCAAAATCAGTGGAAAAATATCGAATCGTAGCCAAATGTTCTATATCTGAAATTAATTTTCAGTAGTAAAGGAGTACCTCCTTTAACGATTTTTTAGCTTCACGCTCTATCCCGTACATAGCAGGGTAGGATTAAGGAAGCTAGGAAACTAGTGTTAAGACACTTCCGTTACTAATTTTTAAACTAAAACCTAAATAAGCTTAAGCTTGGAATTGAACCTAAATACTCAAATCAATTACCAACCACGCAAATTTAACCAATAACGCTCACTTTGTTAAAAAACCCAAATATGCATTATATTATAATTCTTATCTGCACATCATGTCAGCACGTGGCTGACAGACTGATAACAAGGACACGAGGCACTCAGGCTCAGTGGTAATACTACCGCATAGCTACTGTTTTCTACATAGATAGAATTAAATGTGTAGGTTTATCACCCATAGCATGGTAGACGGAGAGAACAGGTTAAGACTCTCTGTTCTCCAATTTCTACGTGCTCAAGACATTGTGTGTTGAGTGGCGGAATTCTAACCCGCTCAATATGTTAAATCGGTGAAAAAAATATATCGCCAATTAGGATTAGATCCTGTCACAGTGGCCTTACGTGAAAACGTGAAATAT
>FASU01007037.1:5601-34115 GCA_001486225.1 Heliconius pardalinus sergestus | reverse complement strand
TCTGTCTACACCGCTATGTGCAGGATGCAGCGTGAAGCTGATTTCATATATTTAGCAAAGTAAAAAGGTTTCATAGAAAAATGAAATAACTGATAGAAATATTATTTGAATGTCATTTTTTCTTACATCTATATTATTTAGAGTATTTAATGTATATAGCTATTAGATAATGCAGATTTTTAATAAATACTGACAAAATTTAGTATGATCAAATACTGATTATATACTGTTATGTGTGTATTATATAAAGTGAAAAATGTACTGAGTTCTTCGTACAATAAGAGTTTTAAAAAGCAGATTTGTGATTGATATTTTTCCACGTTTTGTCATATTCATTTCACAATTACCAAATTCGGTTATTATAAATTAATATATAATAGAAAATTCTACTTGACTGCTCAATATGCATCCATTACGAGAACGCGCCTGCGACCAGTTATTGGAAAATCCTTTATTGCGTACACCGCCACCAGAGCCAGAGCGGCCTCGACCGCCGCGTATTCGCAAACCGAGAGAGTTTAAACTCGTTAGTATACGAGTATTACAGTGATATGCGCTTACATTTTTAATGATATCTTCGTTAAAACTGAATTTCGAATTATCATTTCAGCCACCCAGGTTTCCTTTACTTTCGAAGGATTTCTATGCGGCTTGGTGTAACCATCAGAAAGAGGTAGATGATTTTTACATAATATTATATTATATCCTATACTTTCTTTGAGTTGAGAGCAGTCGTCGCAGGGGCAAAAACTGTGAGTGGTTGTAGGTTCGATCCTTACTCGAGGAAATTATTTTTTTTATTTTTTTATTTAAATTTATATTTTCATCGACCCACCACCACTACACGCAATACCTCCAGAAATGCGCGGAAAGCGGGGAACGGGAGTTAACACTCCCGCTCTAGGTTTCCTTTGCTTACCCTGCTGTGTGTGGAATACAGCGTGAAGCTGATTTATTTTTTTACTTTTATACTATCTAGTAAAACATTAATATGTTATTTATTCTTCTTCTGTTATTTATTAGTTACAACTATCTAAGCACAAAGTAGATGATCATCCACCAGAACTATTTCCTGAATTGTATTTAAAACCGCGGCGTCTCGACTACTACGCTCGTCAACTTGAGGAAAATATGAATGTCAATAAGGAGCTCTTAAAACGTATCAACTTAATACAGAGAACAGGGGTAAGTCCAATGTTTTATTTGCAATTTGATAAGACAGTCGATTTTTTAACTCTACGCCGTCGCAAATACCAGGGAAGGCGGAAGGATCAAGGAACCCAGGAACCTAGTGTTCCTATTAATTTCATAAGTTCTCCACTTTCCGACGAATATTATTATTCTGAATACTTAGTCGAATTTTAAATGAAATTAGTGCAATAATAATAATAGTGTTTTAACATCATATTTTACAGGGTTTCGTGGATTGTTGGATGTATCCCGAACCAACTGATACTTACAACAAATTATTGTGCAAACAAAGACAAAGGGTGCTAGATGAAATTAGGAGGCAAAATTATTATCTATATTCTAGACTACTTATAGCTGTAAGTTCATGAAAATTAAATATATCATCATTAAGTGGAAAATAATGATAGAAATTTTTTTTAGTAATTTAGTAGTAGATAGATAGTTAAAGGCCAGCATCGCACCTGTAGCTCCTCTGGTGTTGCATGGAGTCGTGGGCGGCGGTGATCACTTACCATTAGGTACGTACGCTCGTTTGCCTTGTCTTTTTCCATAAAAAAAAAGTTATATTCAGAATGCTATGGAAAAAGATTCAAATTACGTGGATAAGTCATTGTTTTAGGACAAATTTGAGCCCTTGCATGTTTAACATAGCTTAAGAATATAAAAATAGTTTTTTTTTGTAATATAAAAAAGTATTTTAATTCAATAGAGATCCGAACAACCACTTACGAAAGAACTTGATGAACTATGGAAAGACACGAAGCATAAATTAATACTGGGAGCTTCGTAAGTTATTTGAATATAATTAATTAATTACTTACATTAAATTATTAATATAAATGTTTTTTTTTTATATATAAAAAATATTAACCAAAAATAGTATACATCATGTTTATATTTCAGACTTCCTTTCATTCTCTTCAAGACTGAAAAGATTGACCGCGACATTAGAGATCCCGCATTTGACAGACATCCTAATATTCAACGTACAAAGTATCTATAAGTATCTATCGTATATAAAAAAATACATAAAAGTTTGAGAAACAGAATTTCTTTGCTTACATTTTATTTCATGCCATAATGAATAGAGTACCTATACGTAACTTTTAAGTATTTTTTCTAATTTATTCTAATCCATATGAAATATTATTTTTAAATTATTTTTCAATTTTTGATGGTTTTCTAATTAATTTTAGAATATCGATGGAAATATGGGTAGTTGGTGGTTCTAAAATAGGACGAGTAACTGCCGAACTTTTTAACGACATTGTACCAAAAACATGTCATTTGTTTCTTAGTCTAATCAAAGGGGATGCAAGGGGCAACGCGTATATGGGAACTAGATTTTTTAGGTATAAAAATCTATTTAAGTTTATAAAAAGCGTAAACTTTTTCCATATCTATTTAATTTTATTAAAAACGAGGACAAAGTGTATTTTAATTTATTAGCCACTAAAAAAAGGCTTTTTCAATTATAAGTGACTAAAAAATATCATACTAAAAATATAAATAATAAATAATGTTAAATTTAAAAGTAGGTACCTTCAGGCCGTCATAGCAGTAGCGTATGGAAAAAGTGTAATTGAAAACACATTTTAGGTCCAATTCCCATTCGGAGAGAATTCGTTTTAAGTACCTTTTTTCTTCATATTTATGATCAGCTGATTTTTTTTTTTTTTTTTTTCGATTTTAAGAGTTGTGCCTAACTTGTATTGCCGTGGAGGAGATGTTGCAAAAGACAACGGCTTTGGCTCTTATTTACCGGAAGGAGTTGCAGATCCATGTGAACCGGAAAATTTTAGATTAAAGCACTCAGTTCCCGGTACATAATATTTATTTTTATAATATATTTACTTATAAAATAAACTGTTGTATATAAAGAAACTAAGGCAAACGTTCGAATTCGGGTAGAGAGTGGAGAAAGAAGTGTCTAAGCGCTAAGTTCACTGTGCTGACATATATACAGAAAAAAAATCAAAGAGACTAATCAATAATGGATTGCAAGGGATATTTTGATGAGTTTCAGGTGTAATGTCCATGGTGGTAACGTCAGACCACGAGGTTTACGGACAATTTAATATAATATTTAAGCCGCTGTCACAATTCGACGGCAAGCATGTTGTATTTGGTAGAGTAAGTATTTCTTTTATGCAGATTTATAAAAAAATTAATATCATTATTATGGACCTCAATCGTGGCGCGGGGGCCCAGGCGTGTTTCTTTAAGCGCGACAGGTTGTGGGTTCGATTCCCACTCGAGGAAATGAAATATTATTTCTTCACTCTGACGTCGAGGCAAAGCATGGTGTTGAGTTCCGCCACTCGACATGCAATGCCTTCAGAATACGGCAGAAAGTGGACAGAGGAGTTTTAACACTAGCCTTTACCTTTGCCTTTTGCGATATGTGGGATACAGCTGAAAAAATCACATCATTATATCATTATTTGTCAGAATCTTTAAAAATTCTTAACAATTACAGATAGTAGCTGGGCCTACTCAAGCTCTGGAAAGAATAAGCGCATTGGGGCTGCCTCTGGGTACCACTACATCTGACATTGTAATTCGTTACTGCGGCTGGTTCACTCGTTCTGGACAGTATCGTGACGGAAATCCTAACACTATTAAATTCCCTCCTCGTAGGAAGACTAAGAATTAAGAAAAGTGACAATCTGTTTAAATTATTAATTCCTTTAGGTGCATTCCCTATATAACGAAGAAACTATTTATACTTCTGCCATTTTAATATGTTATATAAAATGTTTTTTACTTTTAATAAATAAAATACGTTTTGATAATCAAATATAAATTTTTATTACACATATTATGCACCTACATTTAGAATAGCAATCAATAAATGTAATGCACGAGACGACCCGGACCAAAACGGTCGCTTATGATATTATAAATATTAGACAGTCCATCAAAAAGTTTCAGTCATTTTTAGTTCGTTCACTGTTATATCACTCTATTTTCACGAACAATCCACATGAAAAAATTAGCGCCAGCACCTGGAAAATGAAGATTTTATATATGAGTTTAGATACTTCATGTTAAAGGGAGCTTTTAATACAAATGAACGTTTTTTTTTAAAACCTTTAGTGATTACCATTAATTCACAAATTGTTGTTTTAAATTTGCCTCTAACAGTTTTAATTTTTATAATTTATGTATCATATTTCAGTGTATTTATGTTATTTATAAAATTTTTAGTTACTACTAATAGCCGTCGTGTCACAGGTGTAAAAGCGACGATTCTTGATTCGATTCCCACTTAAGAGTATGAAATATTTAATTTTCAATTCCCCGCTCTGGCTCCTGACTTTCGCCGCGTTCCCTGAAGCTAGTTACTACTAATAGTTAATTAGGTGCACGAAGTGACCGTTTTCCACTCTGCTCAGCGTATTACAAATATTATACTTCGAAACTCTCTATCGGAGAAGTGGAAATATTTTTAAATTGTTAGAATAGCTTAAAAATAGATGTGTCATACCATAATTATCGCTACAATGATGGCGACAGCGCCAGCATAAACGGCATCTTCACGCAATAATTCTATTGTCTTGCTGTAACAGCCGTCCATGTACATAGTTGTAGGATTCTGAGAGTATTTACAATCTCGCCGCTGAAAGTATTAATCATAATATTTTATCTATAAGCATTATTAAATATGTACGTTTATAGCTTAAAATCAGCTTCACGTTGCATCCCGCATACAATGTTAAGACACTCCGTTACCCACCTTCTGCAGAAATGCGGCAGAACTCCGTTGCGCATTCCATGCGCTTTGCCTCGACACCAGAACGAAGAAATGGAAATATAAACGTAAATAAATATAGCTTAAAATGGTATGTCGTGAAATCTCAAACATTAGACTAATATTAATTAGTATTTTTAAACTTAAAAAAAATAATGCTCACTTTACATTTTAAAAAATTTACACACAATGCTTTTAAAGTAACTTTAGGCCTACACTGTACCCTACTGTACATTTTTTCTTAATGACTTATAGCACAAAAAAAGTAAATTAAATAAACTTTATATAGATATACTTAAATATTATTTTTATTTCCCCGCCATTTTGTTTAAGGATGGCGTATTGGAACATATGTAGAGTGAAAAATATCTGCATTTCTTAAGCTAATTGTTAAGAGGTTAAGCGCAGAGTACCTATAGCTTATATTTTTTTTACAGTGAGAGCTTTTTTGTAATTATTGTTTTAAACTTTGTGTCCGTAATGAAAATCTGCCAACAACTTAAAGTATTGATTAATTTTACCAAGAGGTATTAAGCTAATAATCTACATATACATCACCTTCCCCGGATAAATCTCCTGGCAACAGCTTTCAGGAACATTATCATTCCAGTCCTTGTAACTTTTAACGCCACAGCATTGTAAATTAGTTTGCGTTTCGTCCCAAGCCTTCGTATACTGATGCCTGACTCCGTAGTTGGGTATCGAGGCGTGCATCTCGCGCTCCAAAGTCGTAACCACTTTTTCTCTAAACACAAAGAGAAGGATCCCTCCGACAAGCATCACCACGAATATAATGAATACTATAATGTAATACTGCAAATGAAAAATTAACTGAAAGTGTATACTTACTACTTTTTCTTATTCAAACGACAAGAATAAAATACACTTAGATTAAAATAAATATCTTAAAAGGAATATTTTAAATCTAATAATAAAAAATATTTTAAAAAACAAAAACCCCGACTGCATAAAACTAAAAAGAAAATAAACAAGCCTAATAGTTTATTTGGATTAACAGACCTAACTACACTTGGGCTGCTTAAACGAATCTAATAATACCTCAATAATTATGTAAATCCGTTCCGTGGTTCTGGAGCTATGAGGTAATAAAGAATATTACATAGCAGTCGGGAAAAATAAATAAAATCACGACTTGGCAGACAATGGAAATTATGAACAAGAATATTCACATTTTACTCTTTAAAATGTAAAAAGGTGTGTAAAGAAATCTGTTAACGTTACATTTTGAAAAGATTTTTGTCTATTATAACGACTGGTATGGACGCATCCATAGAATTCTGGTGGAGCATAGATTTTAGCCTTAAAAAGATATGTTCGTGCATAGATTTTTTTTTAAATTGGGAGTGGACACGGACTGCTATTAAATATTTCATCGATTAAGTTTCGAGCCAAAACAAGTAAATACAACATAATAAAAGCCACCACATGCATACCGTCAACAGCATGCATTTGACTTCTTTCGCCGCGCCGCAGCACCCCAACACGGAGATAACCATCATGGCAGCACCCATGACAGCCACCACCGCCAGCGACGCTATGAACATGTTGTTACTCATCAACGTGCTAGGGAACGCGCGGGACGTCCAGATCCATGCCGCGATTGCTAGTGCTAGTGCACCACCGAGCTGGAAAATAAATAATGAGATGTTTTTGAAATAATTAATTAATCGTTTGTTACAAATTTTATGTTATACTATGAGTGGGTATCTGAATACGAAAAAAAAATCTCTTTGGAATAATTATGAACAAAATATTAACTTCTTTATTTATATATTCAAGAATTGCAATACACTATATAAAATTCATAAATACCTTCAGTTACACAAAAGACACCCTGGGGCATCTCTCTTACAATCTTAAGAGTTGAAACACAAATATAATATAATATATATTCATATAAGTATATTATAAACATGCAATACTTACAAAAGTCAGAATATTTACAACGACCAAACAAATCTTCATGCAGCGCCCGCAGGCATCCATGGCGCCGCCCATGGCCATCGCCACTCTGGAACATATATATATATATATTGCATACATATTGTATTTTTTTATTTTAAAAGTTAGCTAAAAACATGTGTTTGTTGCCCAAGTTGATTTACAACTTAACTTAAAAATAATTCTTTGAGCATAATTTTTTTACTCTCAAATTCTTATTATCACAGCCTAGTAGGATTATATTCGTGAATCGTGATATGAAATAATTTCAGCATAGGTTGAACTTTAAATATGTTATTATAAACACATATTAATATAATTGTTATCAAATATATAGGTAAGTACTTAATGTATATTTTTTTATGGAATGTAAAAAAACCTTAGAAAGACAGGCGTTCCAGTATAAAGCAATAAACACATTCCAATTTCTGAACAAAATTATTTATTTCAACGTACCTATTAATTTTCGTCGCCTACTTTCATGTAAAATTTGGTTTAATATTTGTAAAAATGGACATTTTAATTACTATTTTAAATTAATGAAATACATAACTAGAAATCTCGTGTACCACGACATACATAGATATAATATTCTTACCTCCAATGAGCTTCACTGTATTTATTTTTCCTTTTAGTTGTGTTAGAATGAGCCTCAGTCTTCATATTAAATATTTTATCCATATTTTTATACGAAAATAGAACAAGAACTTATAAAAACCATAGCCGTATAAAATATTGGCAATATAAAGAACATAAATAATTCTTTCTATTTCTATCAATGTCACTCAATTCACAATCATTTTATATCTACCCTACTTGTATAATTGTGCTTTTTATTATAAGATAATAGATACTAAAATATATGAAGCTTAATATTATAACACACTAAAACCATTGACTCAAATCAAGTTTAGAACTTAAACTTAAAAAATTAAAAACACCTTCATGCCGTATCCCGCCCACAACTGAGTAGATAAAGGGAGCTAGTGTTAAGAAACCCCGTTGCTTATTTTCCACCGAATTCTGGGAGCATTGCATGTTAAATAGCGGAACTCAACGCCGCGCTTTGCCTCGACACTAGCGATGAAATGAAATTATTTACTATTTGCCGCATATACTGGCTTAAAAGGTACATGGACTGTAACCTAGCGTGCTTACAAGCTGTGATATTTGGACATTTCAAGTAATCATTTTAACAAAAAATATTTTTATACAAATGTTGCAGCGACAATGTGCTGCACTGACGCCGACGGTATTGAAATACATACCTTCTTATCGTGACTTAGCATATTACTTTAATTATCTGATATCCTTGCAAGTTAGTACCTAAGCGATAAGCACCACCTGCACCACCAGCTTACTTTCTTACTGTATTACATAGACATTCTAATTATGACCAATAACTATATGTAAAATATAAATTTAAAAAATATAATACATTAAGGACCTTCTATTATTCCTAGACGTGGATGCGATTCCCATTCGAGGAAATTAAATATTTAATATTTTCATTTCTTCACTCCAGAATTAGAGTTGAAAAGGGAGAACGGAGTGTTTTAACAAAAAATTTCCTTCGCCTACTCTGTGAATACAGCCTGAACCTAACAAAAAATATTACTATAAAATGTTTACATTATACTCTGTTTTCTATTATAAATTAAAACGAGTTCCTATTGGTACATCTATTTAAATACATATTACAGGATCTAGATTTATAAAGAGTTATGAGTAATCAAAGGTGACTTCAAACGACCTACACACCAAGTAATATTCTATAATAGTAACCTCTTTGCAGCTCATATGTATGTCACGCGTACAACGCACGCAGGCGTTATATTATGAGTAGGTACAAGCCTCAAGTTCCTACGATTGCGCTTGCCGCTGGACTAGTACGCTTAACTCAAGGTAATGTATAGCAAGGCCCATCTAATCCATTCTCTTACCGAGTGAAAGTTGCATCAGATTTAGCATAGTTGTTAAAACAACTAATACTTTAGTAGGCATATCGGTTTGTTTGTAATTTACTGATGATATTTTTAATAACTCAAATACAAACATAAAAACATAGTATATAAAGATATGTTTAATCGAGTAGTAGCAAAACCGGTAAAATTAAATACGCTGTATTTGTAAACAAACTTGCTTTTGCCATTTCCAATTCTACTTAATACCAATTATTAACCACAAGCTACATTTAGCAAAGAAAAAACCTTTTTTCCTACCTCTTGTTGGTTCCAGGTCAACGATATCCAAATACAAAGTGTAAACAATTTCACTTAACCATCACTCTCACAGTACTATCACGTTTACGTAAATTCACTCACGTAATTTAAATTTCATTCACAGCGCTCAAGTCAACCGCGTCCAGTGGAAGGAAGACAACTGGTTTACGAGTCACGACTACAGTTGGAGCGACTACGCCCCACCAAGCCTTGTCTGCGAACCTTCGAACACCATTTGCTACTTTATAACTTTAATACTTAAACTTTTATTGTACTACAGTTGATTATAAAATGAATTGTTATTTTTAAACAAATCATTTCACGTCATTACATATTCAAATAGCTATGACAACAGTATTATCAGGATATAGAAATAAACTTACAACCACCAATAAAAGTAGATATATTAGCAACAGCACCCCTGTGCCGCCGCAAATATTATAAGTAAATAAATAAAGCTTCAATTAAGTCACCATTGTGCATTTTTATAAGAACCAAAATTATAGAGTAGACACATTTTATAGAAATCCATTTCTTATTAGAAAGCAACTAAACTATAATAAAATATAATATTTACTACGATATTTTTATTGTTCACCATGTAAGACCCAAAATACCAATTAACAAAGTGAAATAAAACAAATAAATCAGTAAATTTTCTTTTATTAGCTTTCAGTTAATAAACGGTTAATCCAACAGAAAAATTAGTACAAATGTATCGAAACGTGATGGTCTACATAAACTGAATTATCGCGACCGATACGATAGTTGAGCTTTGGTACTATAAAAAAATATTTACTTTCCCGAAAAACATTTGGCATAACCCACTCACTAAATATAATACGCAACTGTAAGTTTAAATTAAATTTAAACTCAAACTAGCGGCGGTCGCCAAAACAACAACTAATCCACTGATATACATCAAATCAGTAAAAAAAATGCATAATTTTAAAATTACCCTTGAAAAGTAAATAAAAGCTGATTTCTCGTAAGCTGTATAATAATAATCTTTACAAGAAAATAAAAAAAAAACATTTCATTAATATTTGGATAAACTGAAGAATAAATATATTAACACAGTTTGCGCTAGAAATACGACAATTACACTTATTTAAGCTACACTACGAGTTACGACGCTCGGTTACATACCACTGACTGACAATAAATTAATGAGTTATATCGTTTAAAAGTTTAGCTTCACCTAAGTTATAACATTTAGACAACTGCATTGTTTTATATAGAACATTTTACTGCGCAGCCTCCAATAACTATTCAAATATTACAATAAATTATTATTTTTAAGCTGTACACAAATTAGTAAGGCAAATAAATATTGCTTGCATATTTTGAAGTTATTTAATAAGGGAAGGGAAATATAAGTATGATTTTTCGTACGACCCGACGGTAGTGAGTTCGAACTTTGAATATTAAAAGGATGTATGTCATAATACAAGCGTTTTCATTTTAATAGTTAAAAACTCACGTAACTGGTATACAGACAGCGTTAGGCTACGTCACAATTTGTAATACGTAATATGACAAATAAAAAAATAAATTTGAAAAAATATTAGACTATACTAGCATATACTTCTGTAGCGAGGCCAAATTGAAATGGTAAAATATATTTATTTAAATGGCAAAAGAAAGATGCAATTTGCAATACAAAAAATTGAGGACTGGTCGCGAACAAATGATAATACGGCTAAGATAGTTTGGTAGACATTGTATATACATTATACATATATTTACAAGAATATTTTAACATGCAGAGTGTACTTTTCTTATTTTAAAATAACATCAAATTAGTTCTTAAGCCTATTACTATTTGATATAATTGAGCTATTCTCATATTTCAAAATAAAATTCTAATAAATACTATAAAAACAATACTAAAGAACTGAAGAAACATGACTGTAAGAATTTATGAATAAATAAATTACATTTTTAACTTAATTTTACTAGGACTTAGGCCATTGTTTTAAAAAAGTATTATTTTTGCTTGAAGAAATACAAATATTTTTTAAGCATTTTATATATAAAATGTTTGGATTGTGAGGATAAAACAATATACAAAACCCATTATTAATATTAAAAATCTAAACCATAATGTAATCATATATTGATCCGATTATTATTAGTTATTTTGGATCAAACTCTGAAAATAGGAAGCCTTTTAAATTATTTAATATAATTAATTAATATGTGTGACATAAAGTACTATATCTAATAGTTACAAACAATGACATAATATTTATTTCACATTTATATGTTATAATTAAATAGAAAATGGTTGTACAACCAGTGTCAGTTATTGTGACTGCACAGTAAATGTATTATTTTAATTACAAAATTTTATCCGTTTAACATCTCCACTTTTGTACAAATAATATTTTACACTCACTGGGATAATAAATCTGAAATTGTAAAAATTTCGAAGTAGCATGATCGACCAGGTCACTTGTGTGAAACATTCAGCCATATTTTTTTATATAATTAATACAAACATAAAGAGTATTGGTATAGACCATTAAAAAAGCACTGCTCCAGCGTCAATCCCAATATGTCAAAAAATATATACGAAATTTCAATATTTCTTTTACTAAACAACTCAAAAAAGACAAGAGAGTGGAGATGTCAAATGTTACATTCAGAAACATTTTTCATATTTTCTTTGTTGCTTTAACTACAAAAAGGCAGCTGCGTAAATTTCACAATAGAAATTGTTTAAAAATATTCTAAATAGTGGAAAAATTAATATTAAAATTTTGTAATCAAAGCAACTGGAAACATCATTTTTTTATATATATATATATATATATATATTAAGCCTATAGAATGTCATGCCTCGACATGTCCGATCCAAAGACGAATACTATCTTTACAATGACTTCTAACATAAATTCGAGAAGCCCTGGAGGCTCGTATTTGGATTCAGAAGCAGGATTATTTAACAAAAATTCTATTTAAAAAGAAGTTAATTAATTTAGACAAAACATGTCAATTATTATTTTATTCTTAAAATCGCACAAACGGGAGAACTTAATTTTAGAACTTTAGCTATATTTATAAGGGAAACTACGTACGAAAATCCAAAATGATTACCCCGCCCACCTAAGTGATATCACACTCAATCCCACTAATGTAGCCAAAAAACCTTGAATATCAAACGAGAAGTGGAAAATTGTCCATCATTATATCATTCTGTTAAAAATTAATTAAAAATATACATTATTATAGTATATTTTTAATTAATTTTTAACAGAACATAATTTGGACAATTGAACGCTTTGAACAATGTGTCTGAGTTTAGTAATATACTAAGTGTAGGTTGGCAAAACTTGATGCAATATATCTTATCCAAGATACTTTATGTAATCTTTATTAAGAGGAAATATGCAGTTAATATCCACATTTGGAATATAATGTGATGTAGTAAATTAATCTAAAATATTAGTTAGGCCATTTTGCTTTGACAGCTTCTCTTAATTAATCCCAATATTAATGCAAACGGGTATCAAACTTGCAATACCCGTCTATTCAGTTGGCACCAAGGATGTTATGGAGCTCCAAAACTATAACTGAAAACTGAAAATATCCAATATCCGAATCTGATATAAAAATTTTAGATATTTTCAAAAATGGGCGGAAAGTTAATAAGACTTGTTAGAAGAAGTTTTTGACGCCTAGTCAGTCGACGCACTAGCACTTAGTACGAATTAGTGATAAAGAACAAATATCACAAGCTGTCAATAGCAGATTTTTTAATAACGCAAAAAAAATCTAATGTCAATAATTATAGCGATATAGTTCGTACCGTCATAACAAATCTAATTTAAACTCCGGCCATATTCGACTTAAGCTGAAATTCTTATATTATAAACGGTAACCGATGCTATGGATAGCTTTTTAAGAACACCAAAACATCCTTGCTGTACACAGGCAACCCGTCTTAGATACAATATGTCAACAAAATATAATCATTAGAACACATATTATGTGTAATCATTTAGATGGGCGTTTGGGATTCATCTACACGTAAAGGTAAGCCGGGCGTCAGCTGGCGGCGCCCGCGGCGGCGTAGGGCGCCGCATCCCGCCACTACGGGCGACGCACGTACGCACCCGCTGGGACTCCCCCTGCGCCGCCGGCACCCGCCGGGACTCCTCCCGCGGTGGCTGCGTTGGGTGCGTTAGGTTGGTTGCCTGCGCCACCTACGGCAGGTCCTGATCCTGGTGACAATATTTTTTTTCTGTTAGGAAAACAAATAATGGAGGCCATCATGCACATATCAGTCAACATGCAATCTCTCCAAAACGGAATGTCTTAACTAACTACAGGATACAGCATATAAGTATAAAAAAATACACAAGACTAAGCTAAAAGTTCAAAAAATATGAATATGTAAGTTGAGAGTGACTAGAAACATACACAACAGTAGAACTAAAGTTCATCTGTCATATTTTATTAACTGTGTTTAGTTCTACACAAAAACAATCATTCATTGATTACTACCTTTCAATAAAATAAGTTGAACGATATGTCAAAAATGGATATGAAGTAACCACCAAATTAATTGTTAGTCCAATAAAGAGACCTACACCCAGCAGTGGGTGCATAATGAAAAAGAAGTCTACTTTTTTATATAAATCAATTAAAATAAATGCTTTTTTATTACTATACTGTTTAGAATATAATGTTATTTATAAAACTTACCTTGATTAGGGCATGGCAAGCAGTTTGACTTGAGAACCTCTTCATGATTACCATATGCACAAAATTTTACTACTACCGTACTTGCTGAAGTACCAGTGATCTCCGCTTCATAGAACTGAAAGAACAAAAAGAGTTTTATGGATTAATAGAAAATGAAAACTTCACTAATATATCATTAAAATTTAATTTAATTTAAAAGTTTCATCATTAATAATCCGTCCGATTTTCGCGACATTCTGTTTTGATTGGAGGAACTCAACACCGCGCTTTGTTTTCTTAGTGACGAAATGAAAATACATGTTCCTCCGAGTGGGAATCGGACGTACAAAGGTCGCGTTTACAGACACTGTGCTACTTGTGCCACGTCAACCCCTCATAAATATATATATATTTTAAATATCTATATGTACTTACATTGTTATCTTCCCAATAGAGAGCAAGGCAGCGGTCACCTACTTTCCAATTTATTTCAGCAACACCCAGCATTGCTCGAGCTTGTTCGTTGACTGCTGCATTTTGAAATCCGAGCAGCGAACCAGGCAAGAACGGTCCTCCCGTACGCAACGTACTGTACTCTTGAGGTCGTGCCCCGTAGCCATATTGACGACTATTGAAGCCCCCCTGAGCTCCCTGCATATAATTCATATTAGAGTACATAGGATTCTGAGGCTCCATATACCCATTAGGCTGCCTTCGATATTGCTCTTGAAATTTCTGAATATCATTACTTCTCCTAAAAGGTGGTATATCTATATTCTGGTTTTGCACAAATTGTTTAGGGTATGGCTGTTCTGGATATTGATAATTTCTTCCGGGCGACATCTCCTCACTGGACCTCGGTTGGTTGGACAGTAAGTTCAAATTCGCCGTAGCATCAACTAAGCTGTCCATGTTGACGTTGCCGCGGTAATTTTGTGGTTGATTCATATTACTATCATTGAAATTCTCATTCCTCATGGTCATTTCAGGAAACTGGCTATGAGGGGGATTGTGATAAGAGTTGTTGTAATGTAAATTGATATTATTTGCTTGGTGTTGTTTATTTTTCTCTTCTAATTTCCGTTGAAACCTCGGTGGTTTTTCATTTTGAGTTTGGTATTTCCTGTCATCCCTGTGAGAATAATTGTCATTCGAGTAGTGACCCCTGTCTGATCTGTGTCTGGGGCCGTCATATCTCGAGCCATGACCGCGTGAATTTCTGCCGCCATTTCTATCTCTACCGTAATTTTTTTCGCTTCTATCTTCTGATGGAGTGTTAAAATCCCGACGACTGTTTTTATCCTTATCTGGCACATTCGGCAGTTTATCTTCCAAGAAGTCAAACAATGACACTTTCCCTGATGGTTTTACTGGAATTCCATCTTCATCATTGTTGTCTTTGTTGCGACCTTTACGTTTTGGTTGTTCCGTTTCTTTTTGTTTTTCTTTACTTCGCCCCTCTGAATTATCTCTCTTTTGCAATATTCTCAAAGCTCTGTCCACATTATTTTTAGTATATTTCAAAGTATTTTCAGCTTGCTCTTCGGAAAAACCAGCATCCACAATTTTCTGTACATTTGCATCTAACAACGGCTTAGTTCCTCCCCCAAATACCTGTAATATATAAATTTAGTTTAAGATCATAGTATTGTTATTATAAACGAATTTCATACATCATCCATTCCATCATAATAAATGTATCTTTTTTCTTATTATAGGGTGCAAGTACACAAAAAAAATTATAATATATAAGTTACACTTTATGTAAAAACAAAGTTTTCTACCTTTTTAACACCAGACATCCTTTGTGCCTCAGCAATGGCCCCTTTTCTTTGAGCTTCAAATTCTGCATTATCTTGTTTGGCAGCCTCTTGTAAACTCTTGAATTGTTTATCGACAGGCAGAGCTTCTAACCTTTGGCCAAATGGAATCCATGGTGGAGGACCACCATCAATTCCTATCCCACCTAAAGTAAAAAGGTAATGATGACTGTTAATTTTTCCTTCAATTTCATACTGTATTCCGCATATAGCAAGGTAGCCAGAGGAAACCTAGTGCTAAGACAATCTGCTCTCCACTCACCACCCAATTTTTCAAGGGACATAACACTTAGAAATGGAACGGCGCCATGGCGGCTTCAAGTACTTTTTTACTAAAATTATATTAATATCCAAAGTACTATAAGCACTTAGAAAAAGCAACTGTGGGTAAGAAGAGATAGGCAAATAAAAAGATGGAAATATGACATCAGAACTCACGCAGGAGTAACCTGGAGGCAATCTGATAGCGATAAAAAGTTATATAAACCAAAATTATTAGATTATCAGAAATAAAGGCTATTATTATTATTACTATAAGCATATAATGTTTTTTTTTTGTATATATTGGAAGTATGATGTAAAAGAAATCAAAGCTGTTCAAGTATGAAAAGAGATAGTAAAAAATATATACATGAATTAGTTTACACAAAGTAATTGATAAAAATTACCAACTATTTATATAATTTCAAGGTGTTGTTCACTAAGTGGAGCTGCTACTTAAATTTGTACACAACTTTGTACATTTGTACAAATTCCACCTCAGTGAACCCAACATAGTAACACAGATTAATCACTAAAAGTACAATTGGTTACAGTTTACGCTTTATCATGAAGTCTAGTTCTCATTATACTTCATCCCCCCCACCCTCGCTCGACTCCATTTCGTTTCTTATATCCAAGGATAGTGATATCCAGAATATAAAAAAAAAATAAACTTTAATGTCTACAATATTTACATACCCCTGGTGTGCTTTGCCAGGCTTCTATTAAGCTCCCATTTTTCAATCATATGAGAAACTTTCCCTCCTAATAATGAAATAACACTAGGAGTCAACCATACAACACCATGGCAGACTTCAAGTTCTTCAATTTTTAATAACAGTTTTGTGCCTGGTGGAGTATTGATGCTAATACTGGAAATAGGGCTTGTTTCTAAACCCGTACATGATGACTTCCCATCATGTAAAGTTAACTTTAACATTCGTGGTGCAGATGTAGATTCTTCATTAGCCTTAGGTGCAGATACATTTCTTATTTTTTGGATTTGCACAACTATTGGTTTTTCTAATTTACTTGGGTCCTTAGTAAAATCTTCAGGAAAGGCGGCTTCTCCAATATCTCTTAAATCGAACTGAAATAAAATATTCAGTGATGCATTTAAGTATATGTTTAAAATTTCTTTAAAAGAAATTGTGAAATGTGGGCAAATGATTATAATACTTACATCCAAGGCCCTTCTGCTAAGAATATTTACATCTTGTATTTGACCATTTTCGCTAATAATATCAATACCATCTTGACTCAAGTGCCTAAAAAATTAACGAAATATTACACTCATAGAAATAAATAATAAAAATTATAATTTAAAATATATTTATGTCTAACCATCCCAAATCTTTGAGATTATCTCTTAGTGTCATGTTTTCATTTGTATTTAAAATATGTTATAAAATTAAAGAAATTGATAAATAAAACCGCAAAGACACACCATATCCCATTTGCCCATTTGTCAAACTTTTTTACTACAGAATATTAATTTTATATCAACGCAGACAAAAAATATTATAAGATTACGCAAAAGTAAAAAATCAATGTTTTTCACAATTTACTTTTTTTATATTATTTAGTTTAACAGTATATTTAAAAATAAAATTATATTGTACAAATACTTGTATTATAGCCTAGTAGAGGTCAAATTATTATCAAATAATCATCGTCAATTGTGTTATCTGTCGCTGTCGTTATTGTCAGAGTTCAATGAACTATTGGATACGTTTACAATTTTATCCTTTGATATCACTTTATTATATCTTTTTATCTCTGTATCGATAAGTTCAAACTAGCAATATTCAGCATTTCATACTCTTAAGTTACTTTATTTAAAAATCACCAACTTATTAATATATATAATGTCCTTGGTAAGAATAATATTATATGCGATTGTTGACATTTTACTGTGAAACTTTTGCTAGTGTGGATGTAATATCATTTTGTTATTATATTTTACTATCATTACATATGGTTGATTAATGCTGTAGAAGTAATATATTTAGTACAGAGCTTAAAATTTATATAATTATCTATTAAAAATATTACTCTTACTCTTTCCAGACACATATATTCAACGTAGAAATGACTTGTGAAGGATGCTCTGGAGCTGTTGAGAGGGTTCTTAATAGACTAAAGGGTCAAGGTGTGGAAAACATTCTAATATCCTTGCCTGACCAAAAGGTGACTGTGACATCTACACTCAGTGCAGATCATTTACTTGAAGTGATAAAAAAGACTGGAAAGAAAACTTCCTATGTTGGTATTGAATAAATTATTTTTAAGATTCTTAAGGTTATTTCAAAATCCTCAGGATTTAAAAATATTTTTAGAAAACATAATTTTTTACTTAGGACAGGACTTGAACTATGTTCAAACATGAACTTAGTCAGGCTTTGAATTACATTCATAGATATATATTGTTTTTTTCATAAGTTTTCTAAAAACATTCAATACTTTTTACTATGTTCTAAAAATGTATGCTGGAATTTATAAGAATGTATTTATATACTACAATTAAATACTTGTTTGTATGGTTCTTAGCTGTTATTATCTTAAAAGATCTATTTGCTGTTATAATTTTTTCATTAATCATTAAGTTTTCTATTAATTATATAAATTTTGGATACAGCTGAGCTACACAAATCATATTATGAGTTTTATATATAAAACATCTATGTATGATAATGTTTGAGCCAGTATTTTTGTGAATAAATAATTTATTTTTAAAATATATATATATTTTTCAATTACAACAAAAATATCACACATGTTAAATTAATCCTTTTTTGTTACAACATCTTCTAATGTATTAACCCTCAAATCCACAAGATCAACTGCTTCATGGAGAGCATTCAAATGATCAACAATAGCATTGACAGTTGGTAACACATCGGCACAATCACATTCCTTTATTTTATGAACATCATTTGTAAAAGTCCTATTCAGTTTTACCTTTTTTGAAATAGGCTCAGGTAGGTCTTTATTCCCACTTATGGTTTTAAAACCACTATTGATAGGAAAACTTCTTTTTCTACCAACCCACTCTATAGTGCCACTTGTGTAACAAACATCAGTATCTCCAAGCTTAATCATACCAAAAATATCTTCTTTTTGTATAGGAATAGAATTATTTGTATATGTTGGTATAGTATAAGTAGCTGGACTAGGTGGTATACGAGGGATATGACTTGAGTGTCCCACATTATATGATGAACATTCAACTGATTGACATACAGGAGGTGTAGGTGTGAGTGAATTATTAATGCTCCTTTGAGAATTATTAACAGATGTATAACTTACTGAGCCATCTTTGTAATTTTGTGTAAAATCTATCATTGTACTATATGCGTTAGGGTTACCATGAATACTCGAATTCCTTACAGATTCTTCAGTCATATCTGGGTTATCAATGTGCACAAAAGTTACAACTGGATACTTTGTGCTATGGTAGCACTGATACCACATCTTGACACCCTATTTGGTGGATTAATTTTGTTAGTAGATCTTTAGTATCTAAGATATGTTCAACATACTTTTAGTGTGGACACATTTTTCTCTGAATTCAAGTTTTTCAATAGCTACTGTATATTTTGATTGGAGGTTGCCTATTAATTCACCCTGAATGAAATCAAATATTGGTGTATTTATCTAAAATTGTAAGCTATTTAACATTAAGTTATATACTGTACATAGTCTACTTGCTACAAATGTTATAACCATCTCTTTTCAATAATAGGTTTCTTTTTTGATACACTAACTTTAGATTTCTGTGATCTTGGTGTAGACATTTGGTTATGTTCGATATTCTCTTTAGCATCAGCAGCTAATTCAGTGAAATTTGTTCTCCATATAAATACCTAGAAAAATAGATTTACTTAAAAAATATATATATAAAACAATTACATACAATTGTAAACATCATAAGATATACATATATTACTATTTGCTGACAATAAATCTAAATTAATTATTCTCATTGCCTGATCTGGTGGGCCAAGTTGACTCTGGCACCTAACATACAATGTCTTGAATTCCAATGAAAGTAGAGAATAGTACATATCCCTATATAATACAAATCCCTCAAAAAAGGATTTAAGCATAAAACTTGATAACGAAGAAAAATAAAAAAATCTGCTTCTGCTTTAAAATAATGTTATACTGACCAACTTGTCGTCTCCAGCAGATGCAAAACCTAATCCACTTGGGGAAAATGCAACAGCATTTACTGCCCCACTGTGACCACTCAATGTAAATATGGGATGCCCTTCCAGTAAGTCTAGAATCTAAAAGGAAAACAAATTATTAAGAAACATACTTACATATGGAAAATATTAATAGTCAAAAATATTACCTTCATTTTACTATCTTTACTGGAGGTTAATATATAGCTTCCACTAGGATGAAATGCTAATTGAGTTACTGCATCACTATGTATGCTAAAAAAATATGTTTAATTTTATTTATTAATGCAAGTCACTATTAAATCTTTTTCTTTTTATAACAAATTTGTATTTTTTATTAATAATTATATTTTTTTAAAGGTACACACTTTCTTCTGTATATATGGCAGGCAGTGAGAACTCACAACACTGCTGTCCATTTCCTATAATTAAAAGCACTGTATTGAGTGGCAGACCTCAACACTGTCATTGTTTTGCTTGAGTGAGGAATTAAAAAAGTCACCCGCTTGAGTAGTGATTAAATCCACTGGTTACTGTTAAACCGCATTCACAATGACATACTGCCTCGCAACACCCTGATGGCATCATACATAATGTAATAAAATATAATTATTGTACCTGTAATATTGTACAAGATTGTGTGTCCTTATGTCATATAACTTAACATTTCCATGAGAGGTACCAACTGCAATATAACAACTTGATGGATGCCAAGCCAGATTCAATCCATATCCTTTTTGATCCTTGTAGGTATGTATGCATTTACCACTATCAGGATTCCATAATTTGGTGGTTTTATCATCAGAACAGGAAGCTATTAATGATCCATCATTTGACATAGAGGCCCTTCGTACCCAGTTTGTATGTCCCACGAAGGATGCCAGGAATTTGTGCTTATCACTTGACCAGATTTTTACAATTTTATCATCTGATGCTGTTATTAACTAAAAAGAAATTGTAAATATGAGGCATGTGTAAATTATATAATATTTTAGTAAAATAAATAATTAAGTAAATAAAAAAGCAGCTTTATGTTTTTTTTTCTCATAGTAGGTATGCAAGAACAAAGCATTGTTCAAGTCTGTTTAACATTCTCTATCCATTTCCTGTGTTGCCTAATAGAGCAGAGAAAAGACAATAATTTAAGCACAATTATTCCCCTAAGTGGGCATAGAACCTACGATCATAGTTTACAGTCAGTGGCTGTCCAACAGCTCCATTACAACCTGTAATCCTGTAAAGCATGATGTAAATTAATAAAATATAATATTATATGTCATGTACCTTTGATCCATCATTACTAAACTGAACCGATCGCACAGTTTGGGAATGTGCTTTAAACATACCAATGCTGCCAGTAACTGTTGGTACCCACATCCTAACAGTTTTATCACGAGAAGCAGAAGCCATGTACTTTCCAGAGGACGAAAAAGTGACGTCCATAACCGCCTCATCATGACCTTGAAATCTATAACTTCTCATGGTACCACGTAAATCCCATAACTGTTTAAAAAATTATCGAATATATTGTGAAAATAAAATTTTAAGTATAAAAAGAATTATAGGTGTCTACGAACAAAATCTAAAAAAACTTACTAAAATACTATTATCCAAAGAGCTACTAGCTAATTGCTGCTCATTAGGATTGTAAAATAATGCTGTAATACTATTTCGATGTCCTTTCAAATGTTTGTCCAACGACGGTTCAAGATTTGTATAATTATTTTCCATTATCTTAAATTAATGTTGTATTTTATAGATAATTCAACATAATAATGGTATTAATAATAGTAATTAAAATATTCGTTGCACTTTTTATCAAATTATTTCACTCAGCACAAGTTGAACTTTCAAAAATTCAAAATTAAAAAAAAAGACAAGGAATGTAACATAGACAAAAAGAACTTTCAGTTAAAATCATTTGAAATATATCGCTGTGTTCTGGAAATAGACTAAGAATAATAATCATTTTCTTTTTAATATCCATATAGTTTTCTCTAACAGACTATTTATTTAATTTCAGCCATTATTAAAAATTACTTCCTAAGTAAAACTAATACAGTACAGCTTATAAAATGTATTAAATAAAAGTAAACAAATATTTTTACAACTTATATCTGTCATCTGTGCTAGATCTAAATTGTAATAAAAAAATATTGTCTATGCGAAGATTTTCCGAATCGCTTTGTGCCACACGAGGTATTTCTTGTTTTGAAATTGGCTTTGTTAATACCTTTGAAAATTATATACAATTTATTAAACTATTGATTTCAAGTGTAAGAATGACTATTGAAATCTGACTAGAGCTTCTTATTTTGTGTTAAAAAAATTTAAGAGCAAGTTGTTCACAACTAACACCGGGTGCATGCCATTAAAATGTTCTTTTGACTTTTATGAATATATAAAACCTTGAAAATTTTTGCAATTTATTTCAGTAGACTATCGTGATTAATATGAATTAAATATTGTTCTATGGGGATAACTTTCAAAGTATTGGTAGGTAAGTAAATACGAACAGCTGTGTATTTTGTTTTGTGGCAAAATATTTAGTTATTAAAAATATTAATCGATGTTTTTATATTTGCATCACATAGTTGTGCTCGTATAATGAAAAAGTAATTAGTTAATTAAATTATTATTGATAATTAATTATTTATTGCTTTAAATTTATATTAAAGCAAATCCTGGCTACAATGAATATCGAAGCATTTGGTAATAACGAGGTTGCTCTAATTGCTGATGAATTAAGCCGAGCAGTGGAAATTACCCTCAACCCTACTGTAGCACATGATGCCAGAAAACAAGCTTATACAGCATGTGAAAGGTACATAAATGTTTAATTAAGTGTATTTTAAGTCCCACAAAGTTTAGATTGTAAATTTAAATATCTATTATAGTTTTAAGGAAAACTCGCCATGGTGTGCTCAGGCTGGCCTACTTTTGGCTAGTGGAGCTCAATACTCTCCTGTTGTTAAACATTTTGGCCTACAATTAATGGAACACACAGTAAAATATAGATGGACTCAAATAACTCAACCAGAAAAAATATTCATAAAGGTAATTGATGATTTTTACTTAAAATTATAACAAACTATCATTGTTTATAGTTTTATACAGAAAAAAAAAAATTATATTGTATTTAAACTAGTATAGTGATAATATTGACCTACTAATAAATTATGATGCAATGGTGCATGCACTTCAAACACAATCAGTTCTAGCTCCTAGTTATAGTAATTAATGTTAATAAAGATTATCAGATTTTTGATTTAAAAATATAAATTCAAATTTGAAGTACTGTGGTAAAGTTCTGCCTCCACATGCAATGTCTTAAAAATTGGGCAGTGTATGCTTTTGTATACAGACTATCTTAACACTAGGTTCCCTCTACATACCTAGGTATATGAGGATACAGCGAAAAATTTAAAGAAATCAAAGTTTGAAATATTTTTTTGATTATTTGATTCTAGGAAAATGCCATGAAACTTCTTTTTATGGGTGGTTGGGAGACAGGACATTTAAACGATGCATTAGCCAGAGTGATTGTAGAGATGATCAAAAGGGAGTGGCCTCAACAATGGCCGACTTTGCTGGCGGAGCTTAGTGACGCTTGTAGTCAAGGACATTTACACACGCAGATTGTGTTACATGTGTTTTTGAGGCTGGTAGAAGATGTTGCTACTTTACAGGTAATAATGTTACTTTATATTACCATAATGTAAAATTTATGCTTGCTATGAATATATAATTAACCTAATTGTACAGTAAGTTAAATTAAGTTCTGTAAACTAATTAATGACAAAAGTAAACATCCAAGGATTTCTAATAAAAATCACACTAGAAATTCAGCAAGTTGTGCAAAAATTGTTGAAATACAAATGGTTTAGTAAAATATGGGAAGCTGACCAAGCTTTGTTCTAATGTCAATTCACATGAAATTATAAAATAGATAAACCTGAATTTTTCAGATAATTTAAATGATTATAAATATTTAGCTACACATACAGCCCAATATTTTTCTTGATAGTCCTTAGTCATTAGTCCTCGGTTTTTTTTACATGTCTACATATATGTTAATTTTTTATTTGCTGTATTTGAGTAATAATACTCTATAACATTTTAAATATATTTCTTTAAAAGACATTGGAACAACATCAACGTCGTAAAGATATACACCAAGCGTTAACAAGTAATATGGCAGAGATCTTTGCTTTCTTCATGCGCCTCATTGAAATGCATGTGCAAGAATTCAGAGAGAAAACTGCGGCAGGAGATTATGGCGGAGCAGCTAGCAATGTTCGAGTTGTTCAGGTAATTAAATAGCACTTAAATGTATAAGATTATTCAAAGTATTGAGTTATGTCATTCAACATAAACTGTCTCAAATTTAGGCAGGCACAGTATCCCACATTAGTTTCTGCCTGACTAGTAAATGTCAAATTGAAAAAAATCTATATAAAAGTGAATTTATTTCACTTTCAGCATGCTTCTTCACAATTTGACTATCTTTTGAATATGAATATGGCATTAAGTAAGACAAATTGCAAGTATTTTTATTATAATACAATTCAAACCATAAATATAATTAAAATGTTATACTTGTTATTTTATATTTCCAGGTTGTCTTGTCAACCTTGACAGGGTTTGTAGAGTGGGTATCTACAAATCATATAGTGACAAACAATGGTCGATTATTGCAAATTCTCTGCATTCTTCTGAGTGATGATGTTTTCCAGCTACCTGCAGCTGAATGCTTATTGCAAATAGTTAATAGGAAAGGTTCTGTAAGTAAATATATCCTACAACATTTAAAAAAAAAAAAAATGTAAACAATAAAATTTGAATACAACTCGCACCTCTCGATCTTACAGGATGTATCACAACATTAATGTTTTAATATGTTTTTATATATTATTGTGTAAAAGAAAAATGTTTCTATAATGTCTCTAATGTAATAATTAATTTTATTACATTTCATTTACGTTACAGAGGATGCATAATAATAACATATACTATCCTATTAAATTATTTATTTTTATAAAAAAAAATTACAAATAGTTTTATAAATCTACATTACAGGTAAAAGAACGTAAACCACTCATGATACTATGCAGCGAGGACGCCATAACATGCATACACCGCGCTGCCGTACAAAGCATAAACGCAGTAGATGAACCCCATTACCTATTTCTAAAAAAACTAGCTCAAGTCCTAGCAGGACTAGCATTACAAGTGACTTCCATGTGGAGTTGTACGACCAACGTGAACGCGTGGTTGCCATTATTATTAGAAAGTGCGTTGTTGCTGACTTCACATGCGTCACCAACGTTGGTGCATGCAGCCAATGCAACTTGGTTGGCGTTGTTGAAGCACGAGCAGGTTGCTCGTTTGCCGCAGTTGCAAGCTGTGCTGCCTAGATGGTTAAACGCCGCTGCACCTAAGTTGCTAAAGGTAAAGAGAAAGCAATATCACAATTTTTTAGATATATTTTGTCTTTTTTAGCTTCACATTGTATCAATTGTACAGCGTGCTAGACAATAGGAATCTAGTTTTCCATTTCCCCACTTTTTGCAAAATTTTCGAGACAGCGTTTTGAGTAGTAAAAATCAAAGCTGCACAAAATAAATCTTTCTTCATGGTACAGTGGAGGGCAACATCTGACTGTAAATGTTGGATGAGATGGATTTTAATCTGGACCTATTCAAGAATATTTAGAGGATAAATATGTATGGAATTAATGTCTATTGAATGTAATGCAGGATAGTTAGTAGATGCCTTCTAATAATTGTTCATGATATTTCAACCTAACATTTATATTGCAGGTGACATATCCAACGTCGCGTACGAGCGGTACGACGGATGCGGTTGCCTACGCCTGCATGGACTATGACAGTGAACAGGAATTTACTAATTTCTTCATACGTTTTCGAACTGAGTTGTTAGAAACTTTTAGGTAAGGTCAAGGGCTTTTCAATAAGAGAGCTTTTTTTAACGATATAGAAAGTTATGATACTAAATATTGTCGAAAAATTGTATTACAGTAGTTTTTAAGATTAGGTATCTCCAAATATAAGATGGAACTCTTATAGGATCATCTTGTTATCCCCCGGTCTGCCATACCAACAGTTACTACTTGAAGCACAAAAAAATAAACTTCTAAATCAGCAGAATCAAAAGATGTTTATGAGATCATGTTTATGTTTCGTTTTTGTCGCATTTTGTTGGAAATTAACTGCATAACTAAAACCTACGAGACGCTTCTCGTTTACAAATACAAAATTATGACAAATAAATGAAAAAAAAATCGATAATTGATAATTTGTAGAGATATATAAAAAAAACATGACAAACTTTTTTTTATTATTTCATTTTATGGAAAATTAGTGCATTGATCCACTAATTCAAGTTTTTCAACTTTTATAAGTAGTACTTTCCGTTGCTCACAATCACAAAATATGAGTTCTCTGTGCCATAGTCCGATTCGCGCCGTACCAGTTGTTTTGTCTAATTTTTCTATTTAGTATTTAAATATATATTTTTTGCAGATATTGTATGACCGCAGCGCCAATAGTAACTTGGTCGTACATGGAACAATGGACGCAGACAGCTTTAGACAAAGTACAGTCGTGTCCACCGCAACTTGATTTAACACATCCACTGTATATTGAATGGGAGGCATTGGCTCAGGTATTGCAATTATTTTATTACAAATTTATTGCTCCTTTGTCACTTATATATTAAAAAGTTCTTAAATCTATGTTCACTTTTTTATATTTGTGTCCACTTTTTTTTTTCAAATATCACTTATCTATTAATTAATCTATTTTTCAGGCTCTAGACGTGGTCCTCTCGCGGTTGCTCCTAGCAGAGCCTCGTCCAAACGTAGCGGGCGGTCTCCGTCTACTGCAGCGTTGTGTTGCGTGTGAACCGCCATCGTCCCTCATCCGATCGTTGCTACTGTCTTTTATATCAGCACTGTTTGTGTTTCTGAGCTGTGCTTATAGCCAGCTGGCAGGTAATTAAGTTGTGTTTCATCTTCAGCTTTTTTAAAATATATATCTTACGTAGAACAAAGCTAGTGTAGAAACACTCAACAACAATTGTTTTATATAACACTTTTGAAATGAAATAAAAAAATGTATGCATTTTTTATCTTAGAACCAATCTCAATAACATTCTGTTTCATTATAATTAATAAATTTATTTTAATTCTTCACTTTTAATATTGATGGCGATCATTATGCTAATAATTCAACTGTAATCTTTTCAGTAATCTTTCTTTGAAGCTATTTTCTTTATTTTGAGAATTATATGAGACTAAATTTGCCCAGGTCCAGGCTTAGGTTCAGCAGGGGCAGAGTTACTGCCGCGCGTTTTAGATAAAATCTTTGCGGCGTTAGTTTATGAAGGAACGCCACCTGAAGATCGATCTTGTCGCAATGTAAAAAATGTGAGACGACATGCTGCTGGCTTATTGGTGAAACTTGGGTCTAAGGTGTGTGTAATTTTATTTATATCTTTTTTATATTTTTCCGCCTTGTAATTAAAGCTTATTAATTTGTCCAAAATTATTTAATATATTAATTAATATAAAAATGTGTAGAATTAGAGATGATTCTTAAATTATGTTTTTCGATTTATTGATAAAAATCGTTAAAAAAATATATATTGTAAAATTTACATATATTTATAAAGTATTTTTTTGTTTATACCACCATGAATATTAGAATAATTATATTTTGCAAATAATTAAGCATATTTGGATATGTTTCTGTATATATATTTTAAACTAAAATTATAATATTTATGTTTTATTTTCCAGTATCCTTTGCTCCTGTTGCCCGTGTTTGGACGATTGCATGAATTATGTCAAAATGCGTTAGCCCGACCTGATCTCAGCGCTGTAGAGAGTGTCACTATACAAGAGGCACTGTTACTAGTTTCTAATCACTTCTGTTGCTATGAACGACAAAGTGCTCTTGTAGCCCAAGTAAGTGAATGTTATGAATGCTGTTTTCAGAATGTTTATGTAACTATAGATTGTTATTAATTATTTAAATGTAAAACGTGTATATTAATAATTGAGTAGTAATAAAAAAACACCAATTTGCAGGTTCTGGGTGACTGCAGACAGCGTTGGGAGGCGCTCAGCCCGCACTTGCAGTCGGGCGCCGCCCTCACGCGCCTCATCGGACTTGACGCGCCGCCAACCGACGCCGATCCCGCGCGCGCCGCCGCGCGTCGCACGCTGCTGCACGCACTCACGCTCACGCTGGGCGTCGTCAAGCGCACGCACGTGCCCGCCGACCCCGACAAGGCGGCGCGCGGAGGTTTCGGGGCCGGCCTCACGCCCGCCGGCCACCCGCTGTGGCGCAGCCCTGCCGCGCCGCACGTACTGCCGCTCGTGCCGGCCGCGCTGGCC
>FASU01006978.1:11240-23811 GCA_001486225.1 Heliconius pardalinus sergestus | reverse complement strand
GTTAAGTTCCGCCACTTAATATATGTCTATAAAATCAGCAGAAAGTGAAGAAGTATCTTAGCACTACATTATCTCCGTTGCATTGCAATATTGAAGACGCTTAAGCGTCAAAGAAAATTGGAAAACATGCTATTGTAAAATCTCATTTAGTATATTTTCGTGACAAGCTCCATAAGAAATTTCAAATTAATAGAAAATTTCACTTCGAAAATTTCGGTCATATGCGTGAAATGAAAAAAAAGTCCACAATTATATTCGCTAGGTTAGTTTTGATGCACGAATGAGTTTCTTTTATTAAAGCAGCCGGTGTAGTGTTAAGCTGATTCTAGGGAAAGTGATATTAAGGATTAGATTAGATAAATTATCTTTTTAAATGGCTTTACAGATATTGATGCTGTTTTGAAAAAAATTAAATTTAATGTTGAGGCCAGTCGTGACGTAAGGATACAACCGTGCGTGTAAACGCAAGTTGTGGGCTCGATCCACTCGGGGAAGTTGAATATTTAATATTTTCATTTCTTCACTGTCGTAACGTTAAGCGTTAGGTTACGCCACTCTAAACGCAATGTATCCAGAATTTGGAAGGAAGTAGGGAACGGAAGTGTCTTTATGGGAACAGAGTGTCTTAACACTAGGTTCTCAGGTCCTACCCTGCTATATGCGTGAAGCTAAGAAAAAAAAGAATTACTGTAGTCGACATGTTTCCTATTTTGGCAATTTTAGGAAGACGGAAAGTGAAAAACATTACTTTTTCGGTATCTTACAAATTTTTTTTCTTTACACGTGACCATTACATATACGTAACAAACAAAAAGAAATAAAAATAACTATTAAAATAACCAAAAACAGTTGAACTAAATACTAATCTCAAAGTCTCCACTCCACTTAAATAAGTAGTTTAAAATAAGTGAAAATATATCAAACTCGTTATTCACGGCTTTTATTAAAATAAGAAAAAAAAAACAAGCCCACTCTAGCGGTGTACGATGATACCAATATGTTTTTTACTTATTAACTTTGAGATACACAGTTTTCCACTTCTCGCCAATAGATGGCACTTCTATACAAAAGGTGTCGTAGGCGTAGTAAATGTATCAATAGATGGCGCTAGTATACTCGTTTGTAAAATAAAAAAAGAATAGCTTTCAATAGATTAATTGTTTTTTAGAATTTTTGGTCTTTTTACGTTGGTTATAGGTTGAATTAAAATAAAGATATGAGAAGAGTGAATGAGAGTGTGAAATGAATTTATTGATTACTTACTTACTTTTTTAGCTTTTCGCTATAATTATCTCTATTAGGGAGAGCTAATATAAGCAAAAAAAAAGGTAAAAAGAAAGAACTTAGTGTTAAAATACTGCGCTTTCTGCTTTTTATTCAATTTTAGGGGTTTGACTTCTAGTTATATGTTAACTAGTCAAAGCGCGCCGTTGAGTTTTACCACTCAACACGCAATGTCTCGAACATTCGGCGGAAGTTGGGATTCAACTCTGGGTTCCTTTGCATACCCTGCTAAGGCAGGGGGCACAAATAATACAGCACGGGAGTTGAGTGAGAAAAGAAAACGTACTTACTAACGCTAACAATTTTGAATTATTTTTCATAAAATTTAGTTGCTAGTACTTAATATTTATACAAATGTTATTATTTTAAAACATAATGTATAGACCTATATAAATATTTTGCTTCACATATTTGTAATCATTTCTTCGTGAGTACTTTGAAAGAAGCTTCTAAATCAATTTAGATATAATAATTTTGATAGTTATATAGTCTTTTTATTTATATATTTTGGTATGATGACTGCAAGTCGGGACATTTGTTAATTTAAAACAATTTAAAGACAGACATAAAAATTAAGAATATACTTTGGCAAATTTAAAATATTTTTGTGAGAGTTTTGTCTGTCTGTTTCCGTTCAGTTTTTTTTACTTTTAATATAACATTTCGTATAAAATAAACCTTAAAATCCATTCAAATACTATAATGTCCTTTGATTTAGTATAAAAAAAACAATTATTTTTATAATATTATTTAATATATAGTATAAGACAAGTTTCACTTACAAAAAATCGGTTATCGAATGTATTATAATGACTAACTCTTACTTTGGTTATGTAACCGAGAAATGTTCAAAAATGTTGACATTAATTATTATTTGAATTATAAAATAGACTTTATATTAACTGAATAGAGTTCAATTTGCAATGATAAAACATGAATAGAATGTCGTGAGGTAAAAATGAAAGTTGTGAAAGTTACACCTGTGGTAACGAATTACGTTTCGAACTCCAAGATTTAAGAACTGAGTTTTGTTTTCTTATTTATCTATATATATTTATATCTATAATCGTCTCGAAAATTGGGGAATGGAGTGTTTGAACACTAAGTCTACACCACCTACCCTATTATACGAGGGATAAATCGTAAAAGCTAAAAAAACCTTTACGCAAATAACAAAATGAATAAATAAATGTATAATAGTAAATAATAATAAATATTGTGCTATTAATGATAAAAATAAAAGTAGTAAGTTTAAATCCCATGGAATTCGGTTATTTTAAGTCAAGGAACCGACAGTATTTTTATTTGGAAAATCAAGAACGAAAAATTTTGTTACCAGATATATTATATCTACCTTTAACATAAAATTTGAAGAAATACTATAATATCTGTTTTTGAAAATTTCACCATTTCCAATTTCATTGATTACACCGTCTCTATGACTTCAATATGATTAATTAAAATAACCTAAAAGGTTGTGATGTTTATTCTTTTGTGTAGTCTTCTGTTGTGCTTACTCTAAAACAGTCTTATTATAAACATTCCAGATAAAAAGAATTAGGTATGCATTAGGTAGGTATATATGTTAAGATATTTCGGAAGCATTGAGTGTTCAGTGGCTCAACTCAACACCGCGCTATACCTCTTTAGCGTTTTCAGAGCGTGAAAACGAAAATATTACATATTTTTTTAGCGGAAATCGAACCCACAATCCTTCACGTTATGTCCCTGCTCCACGACCGCCCTCAACTCTTCGAACACTCATAGAAACAGATTTCATATTAAAAACAGACATAATGTGAAATAGAAAATGATTATCACTTGAAATAACCAGCAGGTACCAACATACTTCCGATCCAAACTGTGTTAGTAGGCTTGAATTCATTTCCACTACATAAATATATAAGAGATCTCTCTTATTATAGACCTTATAGCAACGGACGGACTAGTTATACATATTTTATATATATATAATTTAATAATAGCCTCTATTGCTATGGACATACAGGTGTATAATGTAGAGAATGTATGAGAAAGTGGTCTTGGCCTTACTTCCGTTTAGAAGTTCAATGCTACGAGCATTTGCTTGAGAACATTGGACTTGGTTAATGAAACTCAGTATAAGTACTTGTTTTGTAGATTTGCCACACATAGCTGGGTAGGCAGAGGGAACCTGGGAATCTAGTACTAAGAGACACTCCGTTCCTATTAAGACATTTCCTTTCTCCATTTTCCATCGAATTCTTGAGACGTTGCTTGATAAGTGGCAGAGCTCAACGCCGCGTTTTGTTTTGTTGCCAGAGCGAGGAAATTTTAATATTTAGTGCTGTAGATTATTGTTGATATGTCTTTTCTGTTATCAGTTCGACTATCAACGCAACGGTTGTGGGTTCGATTCCTAATGTTTTGGTTGAATTATTACTATTAATTCTCCGCTCTGGAATGACCAAGTGCGGCATTTAGTGTCACTATTTGATGTGCAGTGTTTTGAGTTCATGCACCACTTAATATAGCAGTATCTAAAGCGAAAGCGGAGAAAGGAGGGTTTTAACACTCGATTCTCGCCGTCCACTAGCTACCATATACTATGTGAAGATGAAAAATAAAATCAATTTTAATTATGAATTGAATGATATTATTATTTGATGTAAATTTAGTTTTAACATTTTTAAACTATAATTTACACTTAAGAAAATATTTAGAAAACTTATAAAAATGTTAACCTATCCGAATTCACTTCGCATTTTGAAAACTGTTCTACAAATACTTATTTTTTCTACGAAACAATAATTTCAAAAACCCAAACAAAAGTTCAACATTCAAAGCTTATTTAACCGGCGACGCTTTCAGGTGACATCACGCGATGTTATATAATGGTGAAAGTTGGCTATTGAACCCGGATCTTGATCTTTGTTGTGACTGGTTTGTTTAAGGATTATGTGTATACTAGGTTTTGTCTGCAGCTTCGCCTGTGGCCAAATGGAAATAAACAATAGTGGAGTATGATACAATATAATACACATGACACATCCTAAGTGCCCGAGGCACAGTGACGCCAGGTACAGTGGGTTACATCGAAACACTTAAAGTAATATAATATGGCCTATAGCTTTTCTGAATTTTCAGTTCGAATCTATAGTTCCTGAGATTAGAGCGTTCAACCAAGTACAGTCTTTAGTTTTAATTTAGATCTATAAACATTTCTATTTATGTCAAATATTTTAATAAATATATTTCTGAATTAAAATACGTTTAACATTAGTTTTTCTATTGATATAGCTGTAGTTTCTCACGTATTAATTGTTTCAGTATAGTGTTTTGTTCCTATTAAATAAAAAATATTCAACGTCAAGCAATGTTTGGAAGCAGGAAAATTATTTTTTTAAACTTATATTTTGACATTTTTTGTTGTGTATGTATAAAATATATATTTTATCAGCGTTCCTTGAAAAAAGTTAAAACAGGCATAAGCTTCTTATAAAAGAAACAAAACATAAATTAAAGAAAATTAAACAGAGTCTTTATTAATATGTATAGAATACTAATACATATTTGTATATAGATAGTGATTGTATTCATCATTTTTTTTTATAAAAAAATCTCAATTCTCGAAACATTCCAGTCACTTTCCACTTTCCTTTCGACATCCGACATCCGGTTGCGAAATCGATTTCGTATTACATAAGAGATTTCACTTGCGTGCAGGTTTACCGTGCAAACATATGGTTTAGTAAGATTTTATTATAAGATTTTTGCCTGGGAACCTAGTTTTATCACATCTATTTCCATTAAGACACTTCTGTTCCCTACTTTCAGCAGGAATTGCGGAGTGGCGGAATTTAACGCCGCAGTTTCTCTTTAGTTTTTCATTTGTACTATAAAAGATCAAAATTCTCTAAATACAATCATTTTCTAACATATCTTAGGAAAATATTCTTAAAAATATCAAGCAATTTTGATCTTTATAACTATGATAGTTTTACTTTTATATAAATATTGAGGCCATGTTTGTTTTAGCATGAGAAAGCAGGGAGAAAGGCGCTCCCAAATTCCAAAATGGTGAAAGATTTTTTTTATAATATAATGTATGCAGGTGTTTCTATTCCAGAGGCTTGCTTGGTGTTATTTACTATATAGTAATGGTTTTTTTTCTGGATAAATAGAATAGTTGGTTGGTTAGTTAAATCTGATGGTTATGAGTTCGATTCCCACTTGACGAACAAGACAAAATGAGGCGTTGTGTTTTGTCATCAGAAACGTATTTTTTTCGAAAAACTTGTGGTGCTTGGGAAATATTATAAAAATATATTATTTATATTTTTTTTCTCAAGTATGGATTCAAATTATGATTGGGTTTGGCTTACTAATGTTGGGTTATATATTTATGAAATTAACGTAAGGTTTTGACATATGAATGTATAAAAATATAATTAAAAACCTTTTTAGGGGTATAACGATATTATTTTCAAAATTCTATTTGAAAATAAACCGTATTACATAATATTTTATTTATTTCTATGCAATTATATTAATTGTTATTTGTTTTGATTTACCTACTCTAAATTTAAAGATTATTCATGATTGTAATATAAGAATTATTTCAATGTTTAAATAATTGTTAAACTTTAAAGATAACAGAACAATTGGACTTTAACAAAAATGTATATATTTTACAAAATATCTCTATTCATTTATTAAATTTGTTATATAAGTGACGGCAATAGTATTTTTGAAAAAATATGAAAGTTAATGAATAAGGAAACTATAATTTTTCTTATATATTAATTTAAAAAAAACGATTTGATTAAAACCACCACTTGGTTTATGATAAATAAGTATTTATCATAGATGAAATACATACATAAATATAAAGTAAATAAATCCGAGTTATTTTATATTAATTACAAAAGGTTTTAAAGTATTTATAAGGTAATTTGTAATTTAAAAATTTACATCCAAATAGATAATTCAAATGATACAAACATTACTATTTTTAAAGAAAACAAACAAAAAACATAGTAAGAGGTAAATAAAATAATAAAAATATGAAGTGAAAGTTAACGCACACTAACACAATGTCTTAGTAGGGGTGGAGAAAGTCTGTTTCCTATGGAATGTGGTTTGTGAAAACTGTGGAGTAGCTTTTCTGCTATTAAATTTTGATATATATACTTTAATGTTAGTGCAATAAGAAATAAAAATCATTCAAAATAATAGTAATAAAATACATGTACGCTAAATAATTAAATCCGTTTTCATTTCAGAACGTATTAGTTTAAAATTCAAATTGCTTATTATTATTTATTACAAAATTGCATATTTTTAAAATTATTTATTGGCTTTAATTCTAAATTAAAGTTAATATCAAAATAATACAATACATTTATGTATTTTATGTGATGTATTTATATCGTAACCGGTAAATAAAATTATTATATCAACATAAAGGTTATTTATTTTCCATTAATATATATTTTTTAATTTTTATGTTTTCTAAAAAATATAAAATTATTTTATCTGATAAAATTGTTACACAATTCATAATTATTTTATTGAATTGGTTGTAACTTTGTGTATGTATATTGTTTTTAAAATGATAATGGTATTAGAACACGAAAATATAAAAGTAGCTTTTATATAAAATTACTATAATTTGTACTATATTTTAAAATATCTACATATTTCGATAGGATTACACATTAGATCAAAATTATTTTATACACATTAAAATTAAGCTGCTCCATAGATTTCATGTCTCAAGAATCATTTCTGTGTGGGTGAGTGAAAGGCATATCCATATACAAGTGTATTCACGTATATTCATCTGTGTGAGTGGAGACGGTGGAATTCTTTTATATGAAAGTTGTTGGAAACCAGTATAAAAGTGTGTTTGTACTATAAAGTTGTTTAGTTTCTAAATTATTACAGCCATAGAATGATGCTTTTCAGGTTCTTAAAATATTTTTTGAATTATATAATGATAATCATTTAAATGGTTGGTAATGATCAATGATTAATTTTCATAAAATATCATTTATTACTAACAAATAAACAGAACTTTTTAAGTTCTTATAAAATTTAAGTAAAAAAATATATGATACTAAATACAATAAAATACAAGTTTTATTTTTGTAGTAATTAAAGTAAATAAAATATTATTTAGTTTTTATAAATAAAATGCATTTAAGTATTTACTGCAAGTTAATATAATACTCAATTAGTTATACGTACGTTCAATTAGTTATAGTTGTATACTAATAAATTATTACTACTAAAATACCAGGCACCACGAGAAACCAAAAGCCCAAACTCGATTGTTTTACTAATAACCATTCCATGGTATTATATTCCACCTTAGGGCTCCTCTACCAGATCACCTCGATAATATTTATTATTGTATTGTCACTAATTTATTATTGTATTGTCACCTAAGCTACCTCCAAGTCTACCAAGTTACATGATAGTATAATTATTTAAAATAGGGCAAATTCAGTTTCTTAGATTTAGTTTTTTACTTCTTAGACCTAATAAGTATCAAAAATAACATGATTTTAGTTTAAAAATATTATTTTTTGTTCCCGCTTTCATCAGCGTTTAATTTTGTTATAAGTACATTTTGATATAGATACTTTATTTACTTTGATTATTTTTATTAAACAACAGACTGTAAATATTAACTATAAATAAGAACATATTTAAGTAAATCTGTTCCGAATCCAGGAACTTAAATTAAAAATTTACTGAGTATTAAATATATTATATAAATAGGTAACCTTTTTTCCTCTTTTTTTAGCCTTTGCGTAATCAATAAGACACGTCTAACTGAAAATACGACAGTTGTAGGTTCGATTCCCACTAAGGGAAAATAATTATGTTCATTTCTATGTTCTGGAGAGAATTCATCTACTAAACGCGCATTGACTCTCATTCAGGGGTTAAGCGGGGAACGGAGAATCTAAACCCTAAGTTTCCTCTACTTGCCTTACTATGCTAAAATTTGAAGATACATTTATATAAGAATAAAGTAAATATAAAGGAATATATGTAACAATTTAAGTAATTGTAATTAGAATGAGGCAATTCGCCGCTAGATGGCGCATGAAGTCCTCAAATGGAAGTATTTTTTTGCGATTGTTCAAAATATATTTATCTGAACTTCACATTGTATCCCGTATATTTCAGGGCAGGCAAAAGGAACATAGTGCTAAGACACTACGTTCCCCACTTTTCACAGCCACTTTCTTTTTTAGGTTTACGGTGTAACCAGCACGTCGCAGGGCACAGGCAGAGGGAACCTGTTAAGATACTTTTGATCTCATTAAGAGACTTCCTTTTCCCATTTTCCCCATTACAGCGAGGAAGCCAAAATCTTAATTATTTTATTACCCCAAGTCAGAATCGAACCCTGCCTTAGCACTCTGGGGTCGTATAACTAGTACTAGGCTATCACTGATATTATACAGGCAGAAGGCCGAAAAACATATTAAAATGAAAAACGACGAATGTAGTGTCGAATACGAATGAAAAACGACGATATAATCGTACTGTTTTTTTATTTCGATCATATATTTTAGTGAAACTCCCGAAAGAAGGAAAGGGAGAAAGAAAGAGACATAGGAATCGTCTAAGTATCGAACAATATGTTTGGTTAATCAAACAAATATTCATAGACTGAGAAACACATTACCCCCATTCGCATAGTCGGCTAAACAGGAATTTGCAAATGAATTACACATAATGAAAAGAGAATATATTTTAAAATTTTATTTATTTCGAACATAATTCTAAAAACAGTACAGTCTTTTATTTTAATAATAAATAAAATAATTACACACAAAGTTTGGTTCATTAAATGACACAAATAAACCCGTAAGAAGTTAAAAAAAATAAAAGATAAATATATCTTAAATAATGATAAAGAAATTATTTGTTAATGACATAATTTATCATTTTTAATGAAATCGCTTCTGAATATTATAACATTCATAAATTAAATTATTTTATGAATAATTCATAATTTTTAAAATCACTAGATTCAGAAGCTAAAAAAATGTCACAAGTAATTTAGTTACTTTTCATACTTTATACCCTGTTCAATCCAAATTCTCATTTTATACAATTTAATAAAAACTTAAATATAATTTATAGTGATTACTTAGCACGTTCAAATATTTTTCAATAAAATTAATAATACTAATAGAATAAGTTATTTTTTTAGGAAAACATGGAATAATTTATCACTAAGCTTATTTCAACTTACAAAGTTAAATGAAGCTTCTTAGTTAAAAAAATATTTAATAAGTAAGGAGTACTTAAATAAGTAAAAAAATATCTGCACCATATATTCAGCACATCTTTTAGAAAATTAAAGCTACTTACAACTATTCTACTTTATTCCTTCTAGATATTTCTATATATTAACCTAAGAATATATTAAAAATATCCAGTTTTAAGATCATTGGAATGTTATATCGAATTTAATTTTGTCGTTAAATCTTTAAAATGCACCTAATAAAGCCTCCTCCATACTGACTTCAAAAACAAAAAGTAAGCGTTTCAAACGAACTTCAAAAAGTTTAAACTTTAACTGATAAAAGTAATCATACTTATTGAAGTTGGTTTATAATATTTACATAAAGCCTTTTTCACACTGAGTGACTGAGACTTCAAGAAGTAAATATTTCAGACGAACTTCAAAACGTTAAAATTTTAACTGATAAAAATTAACTTATTGAAGTCAATTTCTATACCTAAATATTATTATAGACTATATTATATACTAGGGTTTTTCATTATGATGGTATTTGAGCTTTATAGGCTAGATCGTTTGCGTCTTGTGCTACAGACCTCGCGTAAGGGTATGATGCACCAGCAGCTGAGGGAGCTGACCATTGCTGTGCAGCGGCTGGGAATGCTGATGCCTGGTGAAAATGTAATAATTAAAACTGAAATATAATGGATGACTTTTCATTTTGTTTCACTCTGTATCCCGCATATAGCAGGGTAGGCGAAGGAAATCTACTGTTAAGACATTCCATGCCCCCAATTCCTACCCAATTTTCGACGTATTGCATGGTTAGTGGCGGAACACAACGCCGCGTTTTGTCTAGTTACCAGAGCGAAGAAATAAAAATATTTTCTAATTCACGTTTCATTCATTCACTCCCTCGAGTTGTAATGGAACAGACAAATATCGCGTAATACGAAGAACAGACACTGCCTTTACAAGCATTTAAAATGTGTACAAAGGAATAGTGTCTTTATACTACGTAAGTACCCCTACCCCGTTACTTGTAAGATGTTACGTAAATCTGAGCTTATAATATCTATTCATTGTTACAACATCGTGACGCGACTATTATGGGTCCGAGTTCCATTCGGAAGGAAACTATATATTTAATACTATTAGTAGCACGCAATATTTCTCTCTCTTTGTTTACTATCTTACCAATATAGTATACTAGGAACATATTTGTTTTATTAGAATGTAATAGTGAAAATATTTTTGAATAAAGTAATTCCTCCAAGAGGACACTATTTATTACTTTCTTTCTTAAATTTTACTTTTCATTGTTTTTCTAAACATCACTTTTCATTGTTTTCTTAGGTTGTACTCAATTTAAAAACAATGTTCATTGTACATTATTTCATTTCATTTCTCCATTATACATTATTTACTCGCTTTCATAATAAATTAAGATATTTCAAAATGTAATTTACTGACACTGCTTTATCTTCACGCATCGAATTCATCTCGGAACCGAAAGCTAGCTTTATATTATAATGATATATTATTATAATCTTGTTTTCTTTAATAACTTAAGAAATTTAATAATGACTGACTTGATTAGATAGATATACATACATACAAAGACAAGTCAAACTTATAAAACCCCTCTGTTTTCAAGGGAAATTAAAAATAAAAATATTCATGTATAAATTAAATTTGAAATAGAAAAAATCTACATACCTTACTAAGATTATTCAATCCGCCACCACTAAAGTACTTATGGATGCCCAGGGCAGCTGCAGCCAGGAAGGCAAGCTTAGCAACGACGAGTGCCTTCGTGACCATCAGAGTCAGGGCCCCGAAGAGTAAGCCGACCACCGCGACCACCTTCACTCCGATACCGGCGAGGAGAGGTGCGTATTTCTTTATTTTACCTCGTGCTGTAGAAAGAAAATTATTTTTTATTATAACATTTAATGTTATATGAAAAAAATTAACCTTTTATTAACATGAATAAATAAATAAATATCTTGGATATTTGTTATTAAAATAAAAGATATATAGGAAATTTAAGAAATATCAATAAAACATTATAAAATTTTATTTTTCAGTGTGATAATATGTGCGATGCTTAATGGATGCATCAGGATATGCAGAGGAAACCAAGAGGGCATCGTCAAATTTTCGAAGGATTGCGTGTTAAGTTGCTGAACTCAACGCCGCCTTGTTATCAGAGCCAGAAAATGAAATCCTACGAGTGGTAATCGAACCCAAAGTCGCCACATTTACGCTGGCTCATTTATATATTCAATGAATAATAGAATTGTAATAGATATTTTATGAAAGCTAGTTCGATGACCTGTTTATTCCGTGCGTAGGTGTAATTTATCAATGACTATAACAGATATTACAGTAGAGCCACAGTTACAAAAGACGCTATTTTAATCAAAAAAAAATTTAGTTTTTTCTTTTTATTGTCTACATTAGAAAATGACTGACAATCAATCTTTTACTACAACTATTTTTCAAGATTTTAACTTATACAAATTATAGTATTAGCATAAATAAGTTTTGTGTATTGATTATTGTATATTTTCGTATAATTTATAATTTAATAATTTACTTTGCTGTTTGTTTTCCCTTCATAAAACTTACAGGTCATTTTATATGAAACGTATAATAATTACCTATAGAAAGAAAAATAGTTAAGTTAATAAGCTGATAAATTAAGTTAAAAAATATTAGTATGTAGTATAAATAAGTAAGTTAAAGTTGAATGACTTCTTGTGAGATAATATAACGTAACACTGACCTTGAGCGGTAACCGCGCTTCGAAAGTAAAAGAACGTGTGGATCAAAAACAAGCTGATAGCGATTTTATCATATATTTTATATTTTTTTAAGGTATAAATTTAAAGTTAGACGATAATTATATTTTTGTAGGTGAAAATTCGAATATTTTTTTTATTTTTATTTGTTTTTTGTAACTATACGTGTTTTCCTGCATAACAAAATATGCATAATATATCCATTTTCCACTTTACAAAACATTTTTAA
>FASU01006971.1:6911-18916 GCA_001486225.1 Heliconius pardalinus sergestus | reverse complement strand
ACGGTGGTCCGGGGGGAAGAGGAACCTTTTGTGATTAATTAAATCATTATATCACAAAAGGTTAAAATAAAAAACATATTTCAGTCTGAACTTAGACTCGTAACCTTTATTAACTTGAAATAAAAAATAATACATAATATATGAGATAACGCTGGCCGTGCTATAATCGACTACGAGTAAAATTCAACATCCCTTACCAAACAACCGTTACTCTTATTCTAATAAGGCTACCCTTAATTCTACCTGACATGGGCCGATACAGATCTTTTATTATTGCTTTCGAGTATATAAAATTGTAAATTAAAATTAAACATAAATCCGCCACAAAATAAAAAAAATCTCATTATGTAAATACAGATAAAATAAGCATCTATTCAAAATAACATTCTATATTTAAAAATTATATAATCTATATTATTAAAAAATTACACAAGCTCTACAACATAAATACATTCATAAAACCTTATAGTAAAATTCGAAGCTCAAGCAAATCTTATATGAAAAAAATGATATTTAATATTTTATACCTTATGATATGATAATGATATGATACAAAATCTACTTAATTTTTACTGGTTCCAGCCAGTCGCGACGGCTCTGGTCATAAAAACAACAGATTAAAAATATTATAACACAAGATATAATATGTTTTAATATTATGCAGGTAGATTTTTGACCCATAGAGAATAAACAATATTAAAAATATTATCTGCAGAAAAAATACAACGATCAATGATTAGACTAACGGATTAATTAATCCTCATCATGTCAATATTGTGCGCTAAAGAAAAACAACCATGATATTAAACTTCAAAAAACTATTTATAAGATAAAAAATATTTATTTAAAATTTATTAATCTTAAATATATAATATTTCAGTTCAATTTCTATATTGTTATACTACATCTACTCTTTCTGATTTAATACATATTGTAATATAGCCAAAATAAGAGGCCAATAGAGGAATCAGTGCTTAATATAATTGGCAATTTTAAATTGGAGGTTAAGATGTTTACAGACCAATGCATAACCTCGTACATTAATTCCTTAATGTTTATATCGATATTTCATTTAATATCTTAAGTTGTTACCTAACATTAGTTTTTAAAGCGTTTCATTAATTTGCTTCTTTATTCAATTGATCATACAATACAATTTAATTTTTAGCTTGAAATTTAAATACAAATACACAAAAAATCTAAATCAATTAATAATTGCTTAATTAAATTACGTCATTCTATAATAAATTTCAATTAAAACGATTTATTACAGCACACTTGTGTTACTTTACTTTTTCATTGGCTGCCTTACATCTAGTACTAAAGCTACGCTAAAAAGGCTGAATATAAAAAATTGTGCGTACGAAATGTCCCATGTGTTGTTATACTGTGATTTTATGAGACAGAGCCACTATTATTATTTAATTATTATTATTATTGTATCTATAGTCACTAGCATGCATAACCTTAACTATTTATAATATTTTATTAAGGCATAACATAATATTCATATTGTCAGATCTAACAGGAAGCATGTTTCTTAATTATTAATTGATGGTTTATTGACATGTGTTTTTATTATATTAATATAAGGCAATATGGACAATACATATTGCAATTATGCTACGATTATTACATATTGATTCGTAAAACTAATATTTTCATTATAGAGGATTAAAAATTGTCACTTTGCAGTAATAAAAGTAAAGTTTTTAAAGTGTACCATTCAGTATTTTGAAGTAATAAACAAACTGTATTAACAAGACATTTCCTTGGCTAGCAAAGAAATGCAAAATAAATAGAATTGTATTCTGGAAAAAAATATTGGTATTAGATAAAAAGCGATACAATTTTAACCCTCACAAATTGTTATGTAGGCAGTCAAAAATCGCCACGAATATTTCGCTTAAAGCTCGATTGATATAATGCGCGATTGAACTCAGTTAAAGGACAAAATAACGAATGATTTTACTAAAATCGACTTTTGTAGCTTCTAATTGTCTTAAAAGACGTGTCAATGTGAGAAAAATGGCATTGCTTGATCTGTGAGGTAACCTTCTTGGCTTTTGGCTAAGTTTTTATGCAATTACATTATTACATATGAATTGTTGATGTATAATCGATTTTTATTATCATCCGTATTCGGCTATTCTTACAACATCATTAACAAGACAAAAAAATGGAATAAGTAAGTCTCTTTACAAGGCTTTATAAATGGACTTGCTTCTGATACTTACTTCAATATAGTCATTCCATTTCTTTATATTTGCAATCTGTTATTTTTACAATGTCATCATCTATATTGCTACTGAAAATGGCATTTTATAATGTATCTGTCAAATATTTAAAAAAATTAAGCAATTCGGAACACGCGTCTAGTCCAAAATATTGTAATATACATTATTTTAAAATTGTCGATTAAAGCATCTTAATTACATATAATATTTGTTAGTGTATATAACAATGTGAGCTGGACAAAAATAATGGAAGTCCTACTTCAACGATATATTAACGAAACTGCATTATATAATAACTGCACTAAAATAATATATTTAAAAATATCACACAAACAATTCCTCGTCAAAATGTTGCAGACCGAGCACGTTCAAGCTATACTACGGTATTCACGTGTACTACAAAACTAGCCACCCACAAATGTTCTATCTCTCTTCCACGTGTTTCTATCTCCCTCGCTCTCTCTCTACCTCTTCTAATAGACAAAGTCTTAAAACGTCTTACAATGAAGTGCACTTAATGAATTCTCACTACGTTAGTTCCATTTGTTTTTTTTTCTCTTTAAATATAGCCTTAAGTCTAACGCGATAAAATTGTTATTTCATACAAAATACGGTACCTACAACCGTCCATAAGTGCTAATATTGTTGCGAGATTAAACGTATACGCGTGTAGGCGTCTCGAGATATGACCACTGAGCATATTTACTTATAGATTAATTCTAGATATCGATTTTTTACAATATATTATGAATGATAATAATCGATATTTTCCAACACACAAATCGTAATTCAATTGACATCTAACAATGAATGGATTTAGTCTTAAAAATGACGAAAAAAATGGGCGTATGAATTCCATTCGCCGTTTAGTTTGTAAAACCGACTTAAAGCACTGTTTCCCACTAAGTTTTCAATAAATATCTTCTTATTTGTATACAGTTAATCATTTTAGATTGCGATAAAATTTTAATCATTAAAGATTTAAAACATATTAAAGAAAGATGGCAACACTGCGACATCTTTAATCAACTTAGATTTTGTATACATAATGTCAATTTATAGAAGATTTAAGTTGTTAAAACTTTTCAAATGATGATAAAGAACGGAGAGTGGTTATAAATATATTTGGGGCTATACGTCACGTTTAGTAACTTTACCACATGGACGGATATACATTTACCCATGAACCCCTTGTATGTATTCATATTTTTAATCCTACTTTACGCTATTAGGAAACATTGCAGTGCGTCTATACATCGTCAGCGTCAGAGTAGAACCGTGGAATTGCAATTTTTTTTTTCAATGAAAATGATTTGTATTTGTAATGAAGTATTCGTCTTATCCAATGGTGCAATAATTAATTAGCCTATAAGCACGCTGGGTTGATAAAATAGTAGAATCTAGAACCTTCTTAAAATATTAAGGTCGTTCTCAAAGCAGTTTTTACTGTCTACTATAAAAACGTATTTATGTATTTAGAAGGTTTTGCACTGACGCCGGCGATACGTATGTATAAGGAAGCCTTGATTGTGCATGTTACGTGTTTTACGTACTCTTGGATTCATAACAATTTATACATTTAATAAGATATACGTTCCTTGTAAGGTTAATTGTTATAATTTAAAAGAATTTTATAAGCACATTTTTGGTTGCATTACATCATATTCATTCTGTTTCCGTTTTCTGGTAAAAAGTTCATAATTCCATTTGCGTGGGCTATAAAACGTAAAATCCATTTTTTTCTATTGCAGTAGGAATTTACAGGAATCATGCCAAATTTTCAAGATGTCTACGCGCCGTAGTTTCGGTTGTGCGCCAATCACTCAAATTAGAAACAGAAGAGTAAGATAAGCATGACATAATAAAAAAACAAGAAATTGTTGTTGACACTACAAATTAAATGTTTATAACATCAAAAATGTTAATAAGCTAATGTTATTTAGCTGACGTTACTTCACTTTGGATTGAAGTCAACGATTATAGGGTATAACTCACTTAGTATCTTTTTTATATCCAGATGGGTCTAGTATTAAGACACAGAAATCAAATTCATGGAAAAAATATCATAAAATTCATATAAATATCATATTTCAATATTTAATTTGAAACAATTTACCTTGCAGGGATCATATTACAAAAATAACAAATAAAATAATACAAATTAGTTTGTATTGCGTACACGTTCATATAAACTGAGGCACTTCATCGTGTTGGTGTTAAGAGTTACATTCGTAATGAGGCGATATAATTATATTAAAGCCTCGGTGCTAAAGCGAAGACTTATTTATGTACAATTTGGTTAGACTGGTCTATGAGAAACTGAGAAAAAACATTTCCAATGATGTCAATATGTTCTCTGGTCAAAGTCAAATTAATAAAAAGATAAACTTAATTATTACTTTCAATTATTTAAAATATTATCGTTGTATTTAGGAACTTACTTTTATAATAATATCTTAATATGCACGACTATGTATAGTCAATGTGGAAAAAAGTCAACGTAACTTTTGAAAAGTAATATATAAGCAAACGTCGTCATACATGATTATCCCAGTTTTCCATAGACAAGACCAAAAAAACTAGATATACAATACTAACTACAATAGTGTCTAAATTGGAAGCATCGAATTCATCAATTCCGTGAGTGCTAAAATTAACAAGTACTCGCCTAAGCTTATGCATTGGAAAAGGTGTTAAAATTACTTAATATAATTAAAATTTACTCAAGTAATTCGAACACCTAACTACTGGTCCTTCTTTTACGTTTTGATATAAATAACACACCCATTGTGTATACACAACCCGACTCGTTTAAGAGTATTGAATGAATTTCTTATGATATAAAATACGAAGTTGAAAGACAGCTTCAAGCGTTGAGTTCCGCAACTTAACACGCAATGTCTCGAAAATTGGGCGCTGCATGGGGAGCGGAATGTCTTAACACTTTGGTTCACTCTGATGATGATGAAAAAAAGGATTTTATAATATAAGAAATTCATTCAATTCAATATATGCATCTCTATAACTAAGATGTTAAATTGTTTATCATTTATTTTAATCAGCATTCGTAATATAAACCGACATTTTGATGTTTTTATTATTGATTTAAATCGACCTAATATTGTCTATGGTTTTACATTATTATAGATAATATATAGTTTAATAACTTGTGTTTTATGTCAAAATGATGTCAGTCTACATAAAATAAATGTCAATTGGTTTAAGTTAAATAAAAGTTAATTGTTTTCTTAATAAACATAATAACTAAAATTTTGCAATTTCACTTTTAACTGTCTCTCAGACAGATTTCATATTTAATACTGTTTTTGATTTTTTATTATATGCCTCTTCTTACTGTTCTTAATTAAAAATGGAGATTGTTACACAGAATCTGAAAAAAAAAAACAAAAAAGATATGTAAGATACAAATAGTATTACAAAGTAGCTAATTTTAAGTATCATAAAGTGCAGAATAAACACCCTGAATTTTTACCGTTCTCACTGTATCTCGCATATAGCAGGCGGTGAGAAATGTTATTGTTTGTTACTATTAAGACATTTCCTTTCCCTACTTTCTGCCGAATTCTAGAGGCATTGCGTGTTGAGTGGAAGAACTCACCGCCACGCTTTGCCTGGTTTTCTCCAAAGAAATCTAAATATTTAATATGTCATTTCCTTGGTAATCGAGCCCACAACCTGTCGCCTTTATAGTCGCACGCTTGTGCTCCTGCACCACGACTAGCCTCATACACCATTTACACATTAAAATTATAATTCCTAATTTTGTTCGAATTTATAATTGTAATATTATAACCAAACATTATTTCATAATTATTAATATTTTCATCCTTCTGCCTAAAAGTTTGGTGAAAGGTGGGTAACAGTGTCTTAACACTAGATTCCCTCGGCTATATTCGGAATAAGAGTAAATATAACTTAAATTTATACTTAATGGAAAATTGATGAATATTTCTTAATTCCTTATATACTAATCATTTATATGAAAAACATACCTTATAGCAATTAACAAATCCCTCCAACACTCGTTATCCATAATAAAAATAACGAAATATTTCACTGGGTGAGTACGTATTCATCTAAAGGGTTAAAGTCGTTGCTCGCCATGTGCGTTGCGTTGTGTGCGTTGCGATATCCCCATAAGGACATAGCTTCTTTACAAGTCATCTGGAATATTTAATTATTTTGTATTATTAAGGGCGTTGGGGCGCAGGAGCACAACCGTGCGACTGTAAACGCAACGGTTGTGAGTTCGATTCCCACTCAGAGGAATGAAATATGTAATATTTTAATTTCTTCCTCCATTTTTGCACACTGTTAATTTCCACCTTTAACAAAAATGAGCTAAAAAAAAGGTATTTCAAATGAATAGATAGACGTGTTTATCGTTTTTATGAGGACACTGTGTCATAACACTCCGTTCTCCACTCTCCGCTTCAATTTTAGACATTAGATGTAGCGTGGAGGATTTCATAGGCACGCTTTTCTCACCAAAGAATATAATATAAATATTTACTTAATAAATAAACAAAAAATACAGAAAAATTTAAAAAAAACAAACCTGGCTAAACCTATTGTTTTTAAAAAGAGATACAAAATTATAAAAAAAGACTACTTAAACAATGAGTTAGTTTGGAAAACATGTGACATTGAGATTTTTTTTCAAAAAATTTGTATAAGTTATTTTATGACGTTTTAATTTAATGAAGAAAACGTGACTGTAATTATTTGTTTTAAACAAATGCAGTTTTAAAAGAAAATCATCATCTATAATTAGATGCCATAATTGGCAATGGACAACAAAGTCTGTTGAATAAATACATGTTGACTTTGAAAATGACAATATTCTAAAACAAAGAAAAAGATACTGGCAAAATCTGTAGCTAGCTAATTTTTTTTGTTTTATCTCATATGTAGCAACAGAAGAGGCACAGAGAAACTAATGACAAAACACTCCGTTCTTAGCTTATAGTTATAGAAATGAAAATATCCTAAATATACTAAATATTTAATCTAATAAACTGTGAATATCAATAATAACGAGTTCGAATCCCGCTACATTTTTTCATACGTTTTCTAAATAAGTATTTTTTTGTCCAAAGTGTATAAAACACTAGAATTTTTTCTTTAAATATATATATAAACTCAGTTTCTCCAGTTACAATATATATTTATAAAATAAAAAAAGCAACTATTATAATAAGAAAAAAAAAACTTATCAGGTCGACAGGTGTAAAAGATTGATCTTTAATATTCTATAGGTAAAATAGATCAAGCCCCCTTCGCTCTCGAGTTCTCTTCAAACGAGTCGCGACCTTGTTGTAAGCATTCTGTATTGTTTGTATAAGAGTTGAATTTATAAATGAAAACTGCGCACTTTGCTTAACCAAAAAATTGCTGACACAAAAAAATAATATTTAAACATCTCAATTTTTTTTTTATTCTATAATGTATATTAATATAACAGTTTAACACGTTTTTCTAAAAGGCATCGTAATGATTTTATTTATTTATTTTTTTCTTTTTCAATTTACTTAATGTAAAATTAACCAAAAATGTATTTTTAAATATTAAGTATGGGCCTTCTGAAAAAAGAAAAATGCCGACGATTTTAAAACTTAATTAATAATCAACGTTTTAATTAAAATATTTGTAACGACATTTCTAAAATATTCCTCTCTTATCATTCCATGGCAGTGTTAATTAGTCAAATATTAATTAGCTAATACATTTGAATATTTAACGAAATAATAAAAACTATCGCCCGAGGCCACAAATACGCTATCACACCATTACGCAAGTTTCACTAACGCGAATTAAAATTTAGACACGCGTAATAAAAATTAGAATCATTAGAACAATCGGCCATATTGTGTTTCTAATTATGATAAGTATATAACTATATATATGTATACAAAAATAGAAATTTTTCTTTGCGTTTCAGCTTCGAACATTTATTTGAAGGTCGAAAAAATATATAATTAAAAAATTATGTAAAAACGCTATATGATCAATCAATTTTTGCAGTGCTTATAAACAAATTTTATTAAAGTATTTTTATTTTTTAAAACATTAAAAAAACACTTTGACATCATCACAAGACCACCTGTACCACAGTAAGCATATAAAATGTAAATAAACTTATGTTAATTATGAATTTCCGACGTAATAAGAATATTGATAGATATAATTAAAAGTTACGCATAATAAATGAATACTTATATAAATTAAACTATTTGTTAGTACAAAAGATATATACATTACTCACTTGTATTTCCTCCACATAATCATAATCTAGAACATTCTTCCATCTGAAAGGCACATCTCGGGAGACTCTGAATGTTGAACTGACACCGGCCACTTCAACATTAGTGTGTGAATGGAGGAACTCATCAATAGATTGTGTTACACCCAAACCTAGGAACTTTAAAAGGCCATATGATGTACTATTTGGATTCAATGCTAGTTCTTCATAGCGTAGAGCCCTGTAAGACAAAAGAAATGTTTGATATTAACATGTGTATTATTTATTTTTCCCAAGTTGTATCCTGCTTATAGCAGGGTTGAGGGTAGGCAAGGGGAACAAGACATTCTATTTCCTAATTTTTGAGATATTTATTGCATTGGATGGAGAGACTCAATCCACTGTTGTCTTTTTATCGGAGCCAGGAAACGAACATGATTAATTCCCCAGAATTTGAATTAGTCACATAACCAATGATTTCAATTTGAATATAATTAAGAAATAGGATAAGTAAACATGTTAGGAAATAAAATGTTTTTTAAGTACAAGAATTTATTTTTTATTATGGCATTTCTAATGTAGTGATTGGCATTATCTTAAAAAAATACATTTCTTCAATAAAAACATTTGATCACACTAAAGAGATTATAAAACCCACTACATTCAGCGACATTTGAAATTGGTGTCAACTTGATAATAACCAATATATTCAAATGGTTCACACAAACACACAGACGCCCAATATATCAGTTTCATAAACATATCGGTGTTTATTTACATGCCCCACATGTGTGAAGGATGTGCCTCATTGATACTGCAGTACTAAAAGTGTACAGCTAGCTAAAATATATTTGGGCTTGAGCCAACATTGTAATACCTGCCGAGTGCAACCAATCTAATTATATTGTTTAATTTTAGTTTATAGCAAACAATATGTTTTGTGTCGTATTGTTAAAGAAATATTTTTAGTAATTATTATGTTATAAAATAATAATTTAAAAATACATATTTACTCTTTTCTTTCCTAAATACATATTTACTCTTATCTTTCTTTATTCATATTTTTACATGAATGGAAAACACAGTAGTTGTGGGATTGATTCTCAATCAGGGCAATGAATTAATTTTATATCCTCACTTCAATAACAAAAGTAAAGCACAGCATTAAGTTCCATTGCTTAACACACAATATCTAAAATTAGGAAGAAAGTGGGCAACGGAGTCATAATACTGGGTTCCCTCTGCCTATCCTGGTCTATAAAAAAAGGGTATTTCTATAAAGAATGACATTTTTGAAAATTATGGTATATTTTGTAAAGTAAGGTTACTCACATAAACCTGTTAGGAAATTGTTGTAAAAGCCGTCCAGCTGCTACATAGTCACTGATCATATCAGCACAAAGCAATTCAGGTTTCCAACAGTCCGGTGATGGCTGACAGAAGTTACGATGCTGTCGAGACTGCATGACTCCTCTAGGATCCCGAATTAACAAAATAACTTTCAAATTAAGCCTGGAATTATACAGTGGTGTAACAGTTTGGTTGTACTTATTTATTTTTTTAAATAGAATTTGTTATAAGATTCTACAGTGGAGAATTATAAATATTTCTATTGAAATAGTTTTATTTTTATAAAATAAGTTCTGGGTCTATATAAAATATATATTTAAAAAATAATAAGCAAAAAGTATGATACTGAATACATCTCAATTTGTCAATATTTTAATACTCACTCTTTATCTTGTAATAGTTTCTTAAGAAGACGTAACCTCACACGAACAACTTTCATACTTTGAAATGGGAATAATTTACAAAACCTAGAAGTGAAATTGGCATCAATACACAGTTCTTTTTTATATTTACAATGGTCCCATAGTCTGCTATTGTGGCTAAACTGGTGCCAATGAGTCTTTCCATACTCAAAATATTCTTCCATACCCTCATATTTACATTGGAACATCTTTTTCATTGTACCTAATGCTTTATCAGCTTCAGGAGTTCCTCTTATTTGGACAATACCATAGTTTAAAAATGGTTCATAGTGATAGAAATTTCCTGGAACTGCGTTCAACACTTCACCTAGAAAAGTTGTTCCAGATCTCCATGTAGATATTATTAAGCTCCTCAAAGGCTGTCCACCTGATTCCATAAGTAAGTCTTCTAATTTTTGGACTCCAGATACCGTATAGTTATAGCCCCATAGTTCATGTTTAATTTTAATTCTAGTTTTATTTAATATTTTTTCAATATCAGGGGAACCATCATAAGGTATGGTGGGGATCATCTGCATCAAGTTGTCATCAAAAACTTCATCTTTCACAAAGTTTTTAATATTTCTCCGGCTCTCAGGAGATGGACGGTAATTAGCGTTATCTGTATACCGACTTCCAGCAAGAATTAAAAGAACACTGAGACCAAACGCAATACATATTGAATAAAAATTAACTCGCCGCAACATTACTTATTAAAAACACGAATAAAATTGGTTGCCAAAAATCACAGGGATAGAATAGGCGACTTATTCAAAACAAACACTTCCAATACACACGCACTATCATTTTTTATAAATTATTTGGCGTTTTTCAATCATGATTCTCGCTTTCGCGTTTCCGCGGAAACACCGCATTGCACCTTCAACGCCATTTTGAAAGCTCGGTTGTCACTTGTCAAATATATATATTTTTTTTAAAAATTGCCGTCAACTTTGCTTATCTGTCGTTCTTGTTACAAATGACATTGAACTTACAATGAATGCGAAAGTTTTCCTATTACTACTTTACTATAAAATTTATAGTTATGATTCACTATGATATTTTTATTTAAAAAGCAATACGTCCTCCGCTACTAACAGTCTGTTAGTAAATGTAAAGTTCATTTACTAACAGACGAGTGCAAATCTAAAATTGAGTTCTCTAGGCAAGCGACTTTACAGTAATTCAACCTAATACAGTTGCTTACAACCGTTATTATCTACTTACTAGTTACTAGTGTGTGAAGTAATATATTGCAGATGTGATTTTTATATAAATACAAATTCATAATAATTTACTAATTTTTATGCACATTTCAGAATTGAAGTACCTATGTAGTCGCTCTCGCCGTAATCATAAAGTAGTCTATACTTTTGCTTTAAAACTTTAAAGAGTACATAGGGTACCCCCATGTTGAATAACATATAGAAAAGACTCCCAGACTATCAGCCTTTTCGAAAAAAAAAATTGAAAGAATTTTGTCGTAAACTATTACTGAATTGTCATGTTACTAATTTTAAGTTGCTGTTGTTTAGATGTTCGATCTTATATCGCAATTTAATGCTATTAAATCTTGGGAAATCAAGAAATGAAAATAAGTGTCAGTCCACTTAAAATTTGCACACATTCACCTACTTATCAAGTAGAGAGCGAGACAATCCCGTAGAATCAATGAATGTAATGTTCAATGCATGAACTTTAAAAATTAATAATAATTAAATGTTATAATGAATGAGGCCGCCGTGGCGCAGCGGC
>FASU01006968.1:6494-16683 GCA_001486225.1 Heliconius pardalinus sergestus | reverse complement strand
GAGCACAATTCCCCTATATTATTAGTAAATATCTATTTTTTAAGATTTTTTTTGGAATTTGGAAAAGTGACTCAGTGATTAAACACACCCTTTTTTTGGTCAATTTAAGGGCATTTTGTTACTAGTCTGATAAGACAAAATAAATATTTATATTATGTTTATTTTTTTAGCTTCACGCCGCACATAGTAGGGTATATAGAAGGAACCTTGGAACGTAGTTTTACGACACTCCGTTCCCATTAAGGCACTTTTGCTTCCCACTTTCTATCATCAATGTCTCATAAATCTTGCGGGGCAGGCAGAGAGAACCTAGAGTGTCGAGACAAATTATATTATTTTTATTTTTTTTTATATTTCTAAATAAAAACATATCTTATGTTGTAAACATAAAAAATCTTTTTTCTTTACAGACAACCCACATGTGGGTATCTTATCTATGTATAGTGCTGGTCATTTTATTCGTGGTGACGTTTGCGGTTGGCCCAGGCTCGATTCCGTGGTTCCTTGTTACTGGTAAGTAGAATAGAATAGAATTTATACTGTATTGTATACTAATTGAATTTACAAAATAAAAATAAAATTAGCAGCTTCACGCTGTATCCATGCATGTAGCAAAGAAAAGGAAACTTAATGAAAACTTAAAAGAGTGAGTATTTCACAATGCTAGAGATACTGTGCGTTGCGTTTTCTCTACCGGAGTGAAAAAATTAAAATAATTTAAATATCATTTCCTCGAGACGAAATCGAACTGACAACCATCTCGTTTACAGTCAAAGACTATCCCATTACTTTGCTTAACTGAAGCAAGGAAAATAAAACTTAAATAAGAATTGAACCTATTCTAATGAAGTTTTTGGCTTTTAATCCATGCTTAACACCCATAACATTACCAGAGCGAAGAAATGAAGATAACTAATTATAATAACAACCAATTCGTTTACAATAACACGCTCACATTATGTAAAATAAAATTGGAACCCATTACAAATGAATCTATTACTTTTTAGAATTATTCAACCAAACGGCTCGTCCGGCGGCGTCGTCAGTGGCTGTGACTGTGAACTGGACTGCTAACTTCTTAGTAGGACTTAGTTTCCTACCTTTAACTGTAAGTTTTTAATTGTTTTATATGAAAAGTAGTTTTTAATGTCGTCAAGTGGAAAATGAAATAACATTTCATGGTTTCATTAAGTACACATGAAATGACATATTCAGGGAGGGGATGTGCGGGGGTTAATTCTGACTGACTGGCTGTGATAAGTATAGCCTTGCTCGATAAATGAACTATACAATACTAAAAAGTTTTTTATATTCTAACCAGTAGTTCCTGAGAGTAACGCGTTCAACCAAACCTACACGTCTGCTATATAATATTAGTATAAAAGTATAGATGTATGATGTACTTATAAGATTTTTTTTAATATAAATTAATTGACAAACACTAGATGTTTGTGGCGTTTACACACTTGTGCTACTGCGCCAAAACGGTCAACATTATTCAAATTATATTTAACCATTTTCTTTTTTTTTCAGCTAATCCTGCATTCGAACACGTTCGTAATATTCGCAATTTTACAATTCTTATTCATCTTATTCATATCGTTCAAAGTGCCGGAAACTAAAAATAAAACTGTTGAAGAAATAACCGCCATGTTTAGACAACAGATGTAAAAATATTTATATAATGTACTTATATTATAATTTTTTAAATGTCACTTTAGTGATAAAAAACACACAACATTTTTGGTGAATATTGTATTTTTACAAATGGATTGAATTTTTATATATTCAATTGAAATTTTGTGATCAACTTATTATAAATTTTAAAAAATGATTATTTACAAAATAGATTTTTCTATTTATCCTTAAAAAGGTTTATATTACAAAATAGATAGATTTTTACATTTTCAATTGAATTCATTATTCACTTTTCATAAATTAAAATAATTGTCATATTCAAATCGTCGTCGTTTTTGCAAAGGCGACGAAGACTTAAATTTTTAAGTTTTATAAAATCTGTTAAATTTTATTGTTATAACATCACAAAAATGCTTTTTAATTAAGAAATAAGTTTAAATATACAATTTCTCTAGTTTTCTTTTATGAAAGAATGGAAAAAAGCGAACAACGTAAAGTTGTAAGCATAATAATAATAAAATTATCCACTCATTTTTTTTTTATAAATAATTAATAAAATAAATAATATCTTGATAAAGCACAATGTTAAATTACACAGTTAAACTTACTAGGAATCGAACCCACTACCTTTCTTTTCAAGAGGTAGTTTAAAGAAACGTCCTTATTAGTTATTAATTAATACGTAAATAGTATGTTAAGATTTTTTTTATTTTAGTTGCCTATGTACTTAAGCATTTACTATATTGAAAGCGATATGAACAATGTTTTAATTTTTTTTAATAAAAAACAAGTAATTATAAATATTTTTTTATTTCTCCATTTCCAGTTTTTCCATATTTATTTTTTCTTTATTCTTTTTAAGTTTTTGACATCCATCATAAAGAATCGAATATTTTCCTATTTAAACAGATCTATGCAATCAAACACTATCAAGTCCAAACTCACTAATCAATTATTTATTTATAGATTCCTTCATTTATACCCATATATATATAAAGTAATTTAAACTAAAAAATAAATCAACGTCAAGATGAAACTGGGACAATTCTATCTTATTCTAATTTATATGCTTAATTTATTCATTTATTAATGAATTCATTTAATGCAGGCATATATTGTTTTCTCGATGCAGATAAGTTTAATTGTTTAAAGTAAAATCTATTTATTTGTGGATAAAATACAAGATCTAGGGCAGGACTGGACCAATTTTGAAGAAATTTTGAGAGCTGGAAACAAAAAAAATAACAAGTTATTTGCTTATAAAAGAAGAAAAATATAAATAATTGAGGCCGTCGTGGAGCATGTGACAGTGTTTGCCTGTAATCGTGATGGTAGTGTATTCGATTACCGCTGGGGGGGGAATTGAATGATGAATTGGAAGGTCCTCACCACGTGTATATATGGGATACAGCGTAAAACTAAAAATATATACATATAAATAAAAAGGCTGCCGACCGGATATATAAAGAGGCCGTCGTGCCACAGGGGCACAGGGTGTGACTGTAACGCGACGGTTGTGTGTTCAATCCCCACTCGCGAGAATGAAATATTATTCAAGAATATATTTATTTCTTCGCTCTGGCACCAAGGCAAGCCCGGCGTTGAGTTCCGGCAAAAAATTCGGCGTAAAGTGGAGAACGGAGTGTCTTAGTTAACACTAGGGTCCCTCTACATACTCTGACGTGTACGGGATACAGCGTGACTTAGATTTATTTTTATATGAAAAGACTCACTTCCTCTCCTTTTGTTTCTTCTGTAGATATAATCACTCCATCTCTCTTCAAGCCTTCGTTTAAATCCATTCCGAGTAACAAAGCTATAGTACAGTCTCTCTGATCTAAGACTTTGGTCACGGATTCGATTGATTCCGATTTTTCTAGAAAATCCTTAAAAAATATATTTTTTAATATTTTTAAAGCCTTTATGGAATAGATTTTCTACACTTATGGAATATATTTTCACATTATTTATAGTTACAAATACACTAAGGAAAGACCAATATCTTAAAAATATATAAAAAAACTAAATAGCGGGACTTGAACTCGCGCTTCTTGGAAATTTTACAAACAGATGTATACGTTTCTAAAATATTTTACTTTTCTTTAAATTTTATTACCATTACTACGAGCGAGGCGAAAGAAAGAATAGCGGGCGAAGCGAGCAGAGTGCAAAGCGAATAAAAGGCGAGACGCCCCAAATATTAGTACCTAACTAATACGTAATTCTAATATGAAAATTTATTTTAAAAAACTCACCTTAGCTAGTATAGGAAAGCTGGGCACTAAAATATAATTCACAATTTTCAAATCTTTTCTCAATAATTGTTCCGCTGATAATTTCGATACGTCACTTCTTGCTTTCACCAAATTTTCTAATAAAGTTTTTCTAAAAAAAGAGTATTCTTCTTATTGTAAATAAATATTGTCAAAACTTAGCGTTGATTGCTTCCAAACAACGTGTATTTTTCTCTAAATAATAAGAAAAACCGGTCAAGTCTGAGTCGGAATCGCGCACTCTTGGTTTCAAAATATTATTTACCTATATAATATATATATTTTTTGTTATTCAGGCGACAACAGAAATATATAATCTGTGAGCATTTCAACTGTCTAACTATCATGGTTTATGTGTAATAGGGTGCCGTTTCACTCATTTAGAGACTTGTTGTTGTCTTCATCATCAACTTCATGTTTTTTAATAATTTAAAATAATAAATAAGCCACTCCATCCTATACTTTCCGTTCCAAATTATTTTTTTATTATTCTTTATAATTTATTATTACTTATTTATTATTACTTATTTCTTTAGCTAACTAGCATCACACTGTATTTCGCACATAGCAGGGTGAGGGTCACCCGTACATAGGGACCTAATGATAAGATATTCTATTGCCCATTAAGACACTTTTTTTCCTTACCTTCTGCAGAGTTCTTGAGGTATTGTTTGCCAAGTGGCGAAACTCAACGCCGCGCTTCGTTACTAGAAAGAGGAAATGAAAGTTATTAAATATTTCATTTTCCCGAGTGGGAATCGATCCCACAACCGTCGTTTACGGTTGCACACTTGTGCCCCTGGCGCTATGACTGGCATATAATTTTTAGTTCTAGAAAATTGCTTATGTCTAAATAAAAAAAAAAACTCTATTTACATTACGGTCTATGAGCCGTGGCCTCTCTGAAGTTAGGCTTTCTGAACTATTGTGCATTGTTCACTCGCAGTCAGAGAGAAAATAATCAAAAGTAAAAAAGTCTAAAATCTAAACAGCGCCATCTGTACCTACCTTTCATTCTCAAAATCATTTAATTTCAATAAACTCTCAAGATATAAAACAATTTCATTATCAAGAGGTGTTGCTTTATTTACTTCTTTCGAAAAATTTACTGTATCTAATATAATAACACCTAAAATAAAAAATAAATATTAAAATTCCCGATAAAATATTTTTTTCTTATAATTCCATACAATTAGACATAACAGTCGGTTCCCTTCAAGAAAAGTATATAAAAAATACTTACAATGCAACAAATTCGCACATATCGGATAATTTTGAAAGAAATTTCCATTGTTTTCCTTTATTTTCTGACCAATCAATGTGCAGCAAGATCCTACTATGACTATTTTATATAATAAGCTGTCATTATATGACCATTTCTTTCTATCCAAAGGTCTATGATCAATGATTTCTTTGACAAATGGCAATAAAAAATCATATTTTGTTGATAAAATATGGTGATCTACTAAAATAAGTTTAATATTTTTAGTTTTCATTAAATTTTTGAAGTCAATTTCATTCCTGAAATAAAGCAATTATTATTTTATACATATATACATACAGAAACATATTGTAGGATTTGTCCATACTATGATTCTAAGGTCACAACATTGTGGATGATATTTGAATTTGATATATATTAAAATCATTGTACTTTCGCTGTTAATGCTGCACTGCTAGAGTTGGGTTAGATTTTTACTCATAGAGATGAATTTTTTTCATTGCTCCTCTCTGGTAAACAGAGTGTGGAATTGAGTTAAATAATATTAAATATAATACTGACCTAAACAACAAATAACTTTCAGATATATTGTATTTGTTCAAACAAAATTCCACTTCAGTTTTTAAAGGAAAATCTTCTCGTTCAACATCTAGGAACGGTATAAATAATTCTTTCTCTGTATTCCCTCCATTTTTCCAGTTTAAGAATGAAGCATATACTATAGAACTTATAGCTGAATCTAAATCACAGCTTTCATTCCCCATAACAATTGTGAAATCAGTGTAATCATTGGAATTCTGTAAAAAATAGGTGCATATTTTTGAAAAAAATTGCTTTGTTTTTAAAGGGTGTCGTAGTGCAGGGGCACTAGGGGGATAGTTCTATTTTTTACTATATATATTTAATGGCCTGATTTTGCGTAATTAAAATAAAAACTATATTTATAAAACTATCAAATACTTACGAATCTATTAAACGATGATGATAAGAATTCTTCCATTTTTTACTCTTAAATTTTAAATTCTTAAATATAGTAATAAATCGTTTAATTTATAACACTTACGTTACTATATATTTATAGATTAAAATTAAATTTAATCTAATTTATTTACCAAATATAACCTCTTGCTCATAAGTATATGTCACATTGACGTTTTGATTTTTTGACAATTTCACTATTTTTTTTATTTTATTAAAAGGCAAAGGGTAACGAGTAAAAGTAATTAACACTTAATATTAAATCATTAATCAATTTATGATGCACATTTAACATTTACTTTATATGTTATTAAAGATATACGGTACTTTTTTGTGTCACGCTGTATCCTGCACACAGCAGGGTAGGCAGAGGATACCTACAGCGTACACATCGTGTTACTGCGCTATAGGTGGTCTCTTGAGCTGTTGCGGTACTTAATAAAATAAGATTAGATAATAAGATGTTAAAGTTATTTATATAGATTATCCGTCGTAGGACACCAAATTACCGTATAATTGTATATCGTAATCATATTTATATTGCATAATATATTATAAATATAATAAAAAAATATTTAATTTTATTTTTAGTACAATTCGACAATATAGTTTCGCTTAACTTAACTATGCCTAGGCACTGAAACGAAAATAGAAATTAAAAATCACAGTCGTAAACCGTTATCAAATACTATTGAGGCATGTCTTTTTATTATTCGTTTCGCAAAAAAATACTTTAAAAAAATGCAATTCCACTTTATAATTGCCTAAAATGCACTTTTTCTTATTAGTTTATTTTATAAGTAAGTTAAATTTTAAATAATTAATTCTATGTAAGCCTAATCATTTAGTTTATATCACTTTATTCGTAATCAAATTAATTTTATATGAATCCGTAATTTTTCATTATAAATTAAGTATTTAGAGTCAAATCACTAAGTTCTTTTAAACTGAATGCGGTGTTATTAAAAAATAAATATTAGCGGGCTTAAATGAAAATTATTAAAGATGTCATGCCACAGCGACAAAGCTCCCAGCGTCTAGATACGCGATGGTTGTGGGTTCCATTCTTACACAGGAACATAATTTATTTTCATTTTCTCGCTCTGACAACAAGACAAAGCGCGGCGTTCAGTTCCAACACTCAACACGCCATGGTACAAACGTTCAGTGGAGAGAGGAGAATAAATTGTCTAAACACTAGATTTTCTCTTCCTGTCTTGCTACATGCGATTAACATATGTGAATTATTTTTTTCAATTGTAATTTTATTTTATTTTCAGCAAATATATTCATATCAAGATCTGAAAATATAATGAAAATTAAAAATCTAAACACGTTCATTCAAATGAATCCGTTAAATTGTAAAAATATAAAAATACCGCCCGTAGAGGATCCTGTTTGTGTAAAAATAAATTATAAAGACCAAGGACGATTTAGAGAAATTTATGTTTTAGCGATTAATAAATATGAAATAGAATATACTAAGTGTAATCCAGGCAAGAAACAATACGATTCCATCATTAAAAATATCATTTTTTTTATTTTCATCTTTATTTGTGTGTTAATTTTAATTTTTGTCGTTTTAGCAATACAAGCTGCTATAGTACCGATGCATAATTGTGATAACAATAATACACGAAGTAAGTTTACAAATACATAGTATAAATAAATATTATTGTGAGGTTATAAGTAAATAACATTTGAGAAGCGAATATATTTTGAAATATCTATGTATATGAGCGGGAGTCAAATGTTATTACATAGCTTCACGCTGTATCCCGTACACGGCAGGGTAAGCAGAGGGTCCCTTTGAACCTCTGTTCCCATTAAGACACTTCCGTTTACCGTTTTACCGCCGAATTCTGGAGGCATTGTGTATTGAGTGTCGGAACTTAATGCCGCGCGTTGCCTTATTGCCAGAGCGAGGAAGTGAAAATATTATTTTTTTTATTTTCTGGAGTGGGAATCAAACCCCACCACCTGTGGTATTTACTGTCTGGTTTTTACTTTATAATTTTTATCACAACACAGAATATATGTAAATATTTATCAGGAGTGTAACGGATACGGACATGGGATATGTACAAGAATATAAAATTAAAGTTAGAATATGGAATTTTATGTAAACAATAAAATTAAAAAGTTCATACTGTTAACAATATATTTGTAGATATTAGAATTGGAAGTAGTTCTAATGAAAATAACGAAGACTTCGCACCACCTTTCATGGATGATTTAGGAGAATCAGCTCTCGAAGAAGAAGGAGAGACAGAAGTCTCTATGCCTCTTGTAGGCGCAGAATACGGAGATGGAGATGAAAATGATCCAGTTTATGATCAGGTATTATATATAAGCTATTATATGTAGATTACAGTAAAATATGGTTATACAGAGAATTGTCACCACCAGTTTAAATGAAACCACAATTGATTTTTTCAAACAAAGTAATTTTAATAAGACTATCGTTGTAAAATAAAACACTATTTGTTGAGAACGACGCACGCACACATAAACCTATCAAAGGTAAGACACATTTATTTTTTCTACACTTAATATCTCAAAAATTGAGCTGTGCTTGGCGAAAAGAATATTTTAATACTGGTTTCCCTCTGCCTTTGATTTTGTATATGCAGGGTTACAGCGTGAAGTTAACAGATAGTCATATTTTTTATTTGGTAGGACATACTTCCCATATGTTACTGATTACCCTTAATAAAAATAAATAAATTACATAATATATAATTTATACATATAAGGTCTATCTATAGCCTTCTTCGATAAACAAACTATACAACACAAAAAACTATTGCTTCAATTCGAACCAGTACCTACCTAGCGACTACCTGAAATTAGAGCGTTGAACCAAACGAAGTCATCATCTTTATAATATTAATATAGAACTTTTCAATAGTATAGATATTCATTAATTCCAAACCGTTTCAGGATAGCCAATCTAATATAGCGTTAACAAAATTTGAAAGTGGAAAAAATGAAGAAGATGAAGAAAATAGTAAACAACTACCCGATGATTACGACCTTAATATTAAGGACTCTGGTATAATATTTATGTTTTATATTTCCAACAGAACCGTTGGGTTCCGCCACTTCACACTTAGTGTTTCAAAAATTGAGCGGATATCTCGTGCTAAGCTATGCTGTACCGCACAATTTTCGACGTCGACGGAACTTAACGCCACGGAAAATGGAAATAATCTAAATATAATCATGTCTCAATTCTCAACGATCAGACAGCCAGACACTAAAGATTTAACTTTAACTCGTTCTTTATAATTATTATTCGTGTGTACAGCGAGTTAAAACTGACAACAAACAACAAGCGTTTGTGTGGATGATAGGTAATAGCTAAAATGTTATTTTTCCAATTTTCCCGTTCCTTTAGGAATTTCTAGAAATTCTCTGTTAGTGCTCTCCTACATCACAAGTCATGGAGGCAGCCATATAAAATGTTTTTAATAGAAAAACGTCACTAAAAATGAGTAATTAAAAAGATTTCTCACAATATGTGAAATTATCTGTGAAAAGCGAAACTGCATACACTTGAGACATTTAATTTTAGCCTAAAAATGGGAATGTCTGGTACCGGTGATATAGACAAGTGGCCTGGGACATTGGCCACAGGAACCTATAGTGTACAGCATCTACTTAACTCATATAGTCATATTACATGACGTTAAGATAGTTACATCTCCTCCATAAATGCACTCTTCAACTCAACAATATTTGTTCAAATCAGACCACTAGTTACTGGGATTAGCGCGTTTAACCAAACACCCAATAGTATTTAATTTATAAATGAGAAAACGTAGTTTTTATACAAAAAAATTATAATATTTTCAGTGGATTTCGATGAATACAAGAAAAATTGTCCAACCGTCTGTCCATTCCGTAATAACATGGTTTGTGCAAAGTGTCAACACAATATATACAGATCTTTTCTAAGTGTCTGTCATCTTAGATCTTTTAGTTGCAAACATCCTGATGAAAGTAAGTTTCTTTTTTTATTTAACATATTATTGAGAAGAGAGAGTCAGGACGTAAACGCGACAGGTTGTGGATT
>FASU01006966.1:0-10124 GCA_001486225.1 Heliconius pardalinus sergestus | reverse complement strand
GCTGCGCCTCGACGGCCTCTAAAAAAACGGCCTCTACAAAAATGAAGCATACTTACAAAATGATGCAAACGCTATTAAAATGACTAAAAAAAGGTTACAGAACCATTAAAGATCAATCAATGAACTGCTCGTACGTAACAATTAGAGATTTATAAATCCGACGCAAGCTCCGGCAGCAGATTGCCGAGAAATTATTCAAAAAGCTACCCCCAGCCTGGACTTGATGATATTGTATTAGTTGATCACATACGAGTACGATTTTAAGGGACACTCGACTCGTATACTTATACCTCCAAAACCTTACTTTCATGACCAAAAAGCACAATTTTGCGGGATATTTCGATTTTATTTAGGCCTTTTTAATACTGAACTCCGACCCCCAATCTAAATTAAAATCTAAAACCTTGTAAACAAGGCAAGTGCTCACTTTTTCGGGGATCGTAACCCTCTGAATTAACGAGAGGTACGGAGGGGGCCGCGGTTTTGTCTCACTTTCGATGTGTTACGGATATTAATGTGACGTAACTTTACTATGGCTGTAGATGAACCTTTAATTTTACTTTTTGTTAGTCAATTTTAACGTAATTCTCTTTATTGAACACAAGGATCGTGGGTTCAAATTTTCTTTCAATTCAAAAAATTTCAATAATGTTTATATTTATAACATTGAAATTCTAACGTCTTAATTGGCTCTGTTATCGAGCACGTGTTATTTCAGAATAAGGAAAGAGTGGAGAAAGAAGAGATTTATCACAGGGTCCCTTAGTTAATAGATTTAGAAGTTACGTTTGACATATAAGAGGCTGGATACGTATATTTAAATTATATTTAAGTTTAAATATAAATTAAACGTAACTGTTTTTTGTAATTTAAACAATTGTTAATAATTTTAATTATCTTAAAAATACTTTATCAATTTTTCATTGGAAATGAAAGTTTTTTTTATTATGAAATGTATGTTTTGTAGCTACTTTGTTTTTGTCAATGAATCCTTGAAAAGAAGGGAGTGTCAATATAAGCAACGTTACAAATGTCATAAAGCGTCAGTTGTGAAAAAATAGAAAATAAGCTTCAAAATCATAAAAAAATCATATTTATTAAGTCATCATTAAGTAAACAAATATTAAACAAAACCAATATACAAAAATACTTCAAAAATTAAATTACCAAAAAAAATGGTATTAATAACAAAAAAAAATATAGATAAAAAAAATCAATACCTTTCAGCAACTCTAAAAGACTCTATAGACATTTGTGACGATTTCAGAACCAAAGAGCTCATGGGCGAAGATTTGGGTAAAGCAGGTTCTTTTCTATGTCGAAGGGAGAGGTAGGAAGATTGTTTATAGGGTTTTTCTACCACTTTATGGTCTATGGATCTGCCGCGTTGTAGTTCTGATAGGTTGCTGGCCAGCTCTGTCGCCGCCTCGCCGTACAATCTTTGGCCGAGACGCACCTGTTTTCGAAGACATAACTTTAAAACTATTGATCGAAACCTAAGAATATAAACTTTTAGTAATTTTAAATGAAGGAACCTAACGTCATATTTTTTTGTCGTCTCGCTGTATCTTGCAAACAGCAGAATAGACAGAGGGAACCTAGTGTTAAGACAGTCTGTTTCTTATTTTAAGCCGAATTCTGGTCGCTTAGCGTATTGAATGGCGGGACTCTGATCCGCACTTTTCCTCGACAACAGAGCGAAGGAATGAAAATATGAAATATTGCATTTCATTTCATGGGTGTAACATTGACGTTAGACATGATCTTTGTCTCGTCCATGTTCATCACGGGTGGGTTAGGACCCACCTAGCTCTGGTCAGGTGTCGATAGAATCGAAAGCTTTTTTTTAGGCAGATTATACTCCTCGGCAACACTATGGCAATAACCCCCTATGAAAGGAACCAACTTCCTTTTTGTCAATTATCAACTTATTTTCAAATCATAAATATAAAAAGTAGAATCATCATCTTCTAAATATGAATTTAAACTGATTTATAGATATAATAATACTAGCCCATAAATTTTCTGCACATAACTTACCTCGTCTCGTAGTTCAGCGCGTCGCCTCGATACCCACTCTATCTGCTCTTGTAGCTTCTTACACTCCTTCTCGTTGTCGAGCAAATCATTCTTGAGGGAGTCCATTATCTCGCGGTACTTCGTCCTCACGTCATTATCTATGGCGTGGAGGTTTTCTATTTCGTTTTGCGTTTCGCGGATCTTCGATTTGGATATGCGGAGTTTTCCTTCCTTTTGGTTCGCCAAAGATAAAAATATTTAAAATACAGTTAACTTATTAAGTTTAATTTAAATTGAAATAATATAAAGTGAACTATAATATATAATATAAGAAACAAACAGCTACATATACAATCTTACAAGAAGCAAGTCACAAAACCTTCTCAGCGAGTTTCCTCGTTAGAACATCCAGATGCTCATCGAGACTGTCCTTTTGTTCGACCTCGAAGCTCTGTATCACATTGTTGTGGGGACATAATCGGTGCACTAATTGAACTGGGGGACCGGTAATAGGGCGGTCTGCTTCAGACTGAAAACCGATTATTTTTTGGTAGATTATTTCGATCGTTGGCTTTAAGTTTTGGTTATTTATTGCGAATAAAGGTAATATAAAATGATATTTTATGAATTATTAGTTACTTCACTAAAAAAATGTAAAGACAATGTTGTATCTATTTATGTATCTATATTACTGTACTGTAAAGTAATATCTTTATTAGTTTTACATTAGCCGCTTAATTACCCAAAAGCATTAGATTTAAACGTGACTGTATTTTATAAGATTTATTTTTGGTTAGGGTCAGTTAACTCTTTAAAACTTAACTATATAACTGACTTACTAATTACAAATAACGAAGTGACTATTTCATATTGTTAATCTGGTAATTTTCCTTATATATTTTTTAAGGCTTACCCTACCAAGTTATTCAATTTAACAACATAATGTTGGCAACACTTTACTACTATCCCGAAATTATTATTACTACAGGACTGTTAACGAGAATCAAATATCCATTCATTGATTATATCCGTATACTCGTAAAATGACAGATTCTACATATTCTGAGTGTCGTATAATAATATATAATATTATAATTTTAGGTTACCTTAGGTTTTCGCCATTTCCATCTAACAAACAAAATGAGTAGAATCAACGCGAGCCCGACTCCAGCGGCGGCAGTAGCGTTCATTATACCAGGAGATTGTCATATCGATTTTAATAATTTACAACAATATACATTGTAATATGTAATGGAAAATAAATATGTGAAATAATATATATGATAAAAACGTCAAAATATCATTATTTTTCAGAATTAGAATGACAGTTATGTCGTTTTCTTTTTATTTAAGGTTATACATGGTTTCAGTTCTACAGTAAAACCTTTTATAAAATATTGTAAATATCTGCAGTGCGTGCTGTATTAGTCCGACAAGATTTTTATTCGCTGGTATTTTTTTGACAAACGTCGCCGGTTTCCACCGCGAGAGGAGCGGGCCCATTAATGACTGCGTTGAACTCGCAAGAGTATAATACTTACTTGTATTTCCATCAGTAAATAGTCGGGGGGTAAAGACCGAGCGAGCAGAAAGAGTTTAAAAGATGTGATTATTAAAGACAAAATTCTATTAGTAGAAATGTACAACTATTTTATTTGAAAGGAGTATGTCCCGCCTAAGTATTACCCGCTCATTTCTCTTTTGCGGTGGAATCTGTTGGTAAGATTTGTACTTGCAAATTCTCATAATTCTGTATAAGCATACACACTACTCTATAAACATAAATAAGTTACTTTCAGACTTAGTTGTAAAAAGGACGAAACTTGACGCTGATTTCCGCATGTAAATATACAGGTAAATAGACCATATATAAAGGTAAATACACCATAAACGGAGTCTGGACACCATAGCCCGAAGACATAAAAATATAAAATATTTCATTTCCTCGAATGGAAATCGAACCTACAACTGGTCTCGTTTACGCACTGGCCTCGCCTAGATACATCACCAGTACCTATATACTACTACGTAATAAAACAATAATTAGAGAACAAAGCAATGTAATGATATTACAAATCAGCGAACCCAAATCAAAATGCAATAGATGTATAATTACAATACATACTTATAAGCGTATAATCTTTAGGGCCCGAGCGGTCATCCATCACGGCTCAGGTGTCGACGTGGTTACATCTAATACGTGTATAGCTCATAATGGCTATTGCTATTGCTATTTAAATAATAATAAAAAATGTGATTGTACGAGTGTTGGGTTGGGTATGGGTTCGTTTTCCATATGGAAGGAAGTCTTTTAATTTTTTCGTCCTGGTAAAACAAAGAGTGGCGTAACTCAACACGCAAGGTTTCCAAAGTTGCGCGAAAAGTGGGGGACAGAGTTGTAATACTAGGTTTCCTTTTCCTAAGGAAAATGTATATTTTCTGTATAATTTTTATTAAAATAATCAATTTTAGAAAGTGAAATATTTTTATTTGAATTTATATAGGGAAATGACACCTTTACTTGTTTATTTTAGCAGCTTTGTCACGACGTAATGGCCTGATAATGATAATGAAGAAAAAAATGAATAGAACCCGACAATGTAAATTATATTTTTACTTCCTCAGAACATATTACACATAGAAATTACAGTATTTTTAAAGACAATTAAAGGTTCCCCCCTCAACACTATTTTATAGCGATCTACGACATTTTAAATATATTTTTGATTGATAGTGGTAATAAGGGAAGCGGTTTTCACGCCTCGTTCCATTAATGTGAGAATCATGTGAGAGTATTGTACTGCGGTGATATTGGGCGTTGTTGCTACAATCATTTGTATAAAAAACTTGATCGATCGGATTTGTTCTAAAAAAAGTTATTTCAAATGTACAAAACATTTATGTATTAAATATTATTAGAATTCTTTACTATATCTACCTATTTATTTAAATATCGAATTAAAAGGGGTGTAATAATATTTTTTATTAATGTAATTATATTTTTTATTAAGTTTAATTTTACATACAAAATAATCAATTAAGTTTTCTACTTAATTAAGGACATACTCTTAGTTCGCTTGTTAAAATCTTAATTTACAATAAATTAAATTAAATTTTCCTAGGTATATTTTCAAGAAACGTAGCGATAGGTTATGAAGAATACTTCATAAAATTCGCCAACATTGAGAACATCGTTCCTTTACTTACCACTCAAAAATAAAATAAATACCAAACAGACATAAATAATACAACTTTAAACACCATTAAAACAACATAAATAGACAATTTTCAATACAATTGCAATCGACGGCACGTTAGGTAATACGAGCCCCGAGTCCCGGCCGAGGCAATTACGCTGCGATACTGGAATAATTGAAAGGGGATCGTTTTCTAATTGATTGTTTCTGGCCCACCGAGTGATATCATAGAGAGATTATATGTCCACGGTGTGGGACACGGCTGTGGCCCGTGGCCCATGGCCTGTGGCCCGTGGCTCGTGGATAATTGTTGATCGGGGCTTTGATTACTTACATAAATTTTATGTGGATATTGTTTTTTTTATATAATATCGTATTTGTGAGGCCAGTAGTGGCGCGGGAGCAAAAGCGTGAAATTGTAAATGTGACAGGTTATGGGTGCGATAGACTTCATTCTATTTTCATTTCCTCGTTTTGGTAACGAGGACTAGCGCGGCGTTGAGTTCTGCCACTCAACGACACGCGATGAGTCCAGAACTCGACAGAAAATGGGAAACGAAGTTGTTTTAATGGGTTCACTAGGTTCCCAAGTTCCTTCTGCCTATCCTACTATGTAACGTTAAATAAAAATCAAGGACAAAAATATTTCCAAGTGGGTTAGAATTTCAACCATATTACGTTAAGAATGCAGAATTTCTAATCATGTACAAATTTAACACCAAACTAACCTCATTGGAAACAGAATAAAAAGACTAAAAACAATAACTATATAAATATAACACAATATCCCCGCCACATTTGAAATTAAACGCCGCGTTCAGAAACCGTTTTCCAGAGTTCCGTTTCACTTGCGTCGTGATCAAAGCGGCTGCGTTGACGGCGCTATATAAATTAGATTTACAGCTTACGGAAGCTAATTAGGTAGGAATGGATCAGCCATGCCTCATGTCTGGAGTGTGACTCATGAGTGCGCGCGGGCGGCTACCGTGACTGTTTTAACGCTTTATAATCTGTGCCTTTTTTTGCACTTTAGTGTAACGGTATGTGGTGCGAAAATGTAGATTATAAAATTTGTTTTTGATGAATTTATTTTTAGTTTTCTTGTATGTTGAAATAGTGCACGAGATACAATTTAATTTAAATAAATAATATTTTCGCATACATTGACAATTCTTTTTTTTCCAAAAATAGATCAATTTTGCGTCATTGTTGCACCATATAAGAGTTATGTATTTCCGTTTGTTCACATTTTATTTAACATTTTACCTGCCTTTTTAAATAGAGTTCAACTATGTTATAAGTAGAAAAAAATACATACGATCTATACTCAATTGAGCCGATTATTATTTATAGTAAATAATAAAAAAAATGCTTCTTTTTTCTCCAATTTTAACTTTATCAAAATAAATGTTATTAAAATGTAATCTCAGTAAGAATGAAAAAAAAAATCAGTGAACAGTAAAAATATGAACTTAATTAGTGGATCGTTATACTCCTATATGTCAAGCGTTCCGCGACACGGTCCATGGCGTCTCGCCCTCGTCAGACACATCTTGTCGCTTTTTCATCTCATAATTTGTTACTAATTATAGTACAAAAGACACCGCTGCTCTATCGCTTCTGTTTGGCTTGAACAAACCGCTTGGGCCTTAAATGTTTATTCATTTAGTTGTGGCTTAATTATTTTTTATATTTAAATTTTCTATTATTTTACATATACTTAGGTAGATAATATCTAACTAAAATGATCTCATCGTCCTTAAATTGGTGAGGTTAACGTGGATAGTGTAGATTAAATATAATAAAAGATTGAATGTAATGTGAACTGAAAATGTAGTATAAATTTTGTCTTATATCAGTTTTCCAACCAACACGAAAACGTTCAGAAATATTACATTTCTGAATGTTTTCTTTGCCTTTAATATAAAATATTTTATCAACAAATAAAATTGCTTACTTCACTATAAGAATGTAGGTTAAAAAATCATGAATTCAAAATGGCGGATGTTTGAATCGCTGACGCGTTTCTTCTGGCGTATTACTAACATTACCATACTTCAGGCGACGAAGCTTATTTAAATGCTCCACCGACTCCATTTAGAGCTTGGAAAAATAAAACTGGGGAACGGATCCCGCGATCTCGCGCTGAGCCGCTTTTGTGGTAAATATGTATAAACCTGCCAACGTAACGTGTTCTTACAGGGAAATAAATTTCATCGCGAATTTCAACCCTATTTTCAAATACAAAATGTCTCGAGATATAAAAATTGGCCTCGCGATAAAGTTGTCCTCTCTTAAGTATCTACGTTTTGTCGCCGGAGTCTTTTTATTTTATCGCATTTTATTTTGAAACACAGATGCCAGTCGTGTTGTTTGCGGCTTTTAAAATATCTTTTGTATGCCTATCTTATACTCTGTATGTGGAGGTATGAAAATGTTATAAGTATCTATGGCATCTGCAATTCTCTTATAGAATAAAAAAAATATTACCAAGTACAAATTGTGATTTTTCATACTATTTACGTTTTATCTTAAGGTTTGTTTAAATTAATCAAAAGTAAGAATTAAGTTAAACGATTAAAAAGGCACCCCGGGAGCCATGTTTGAACAATGATTCCATTATCTCTGAACGGCGCGTCGGCACTTAGACATAAAAGATAAAGCGGAATAGCCGCCAATTTTGTTCCATTACTCTCAAGTACCGCAGAATACATATTATCCGTAAAATGGAACGCAAACAAAGTGAACGTCGTTTCCCCGCCAACGATAACTTAATTTCAGTCCGCCATAAGTACGTAATTAGCGAGCCGCTGCCTTATCGGCCAGTGGGTAATTAACCTCTTGGAGGGAGAGTGCCACCTCCTCAGTCCTACCACCGCCGTCGGCTCCCGTGCACCTTGAATACCTCCTCGCCGTAATATTTCCGCCATATTATTCGGGCGTCCGCCCACCTCCTCTGCCAATGGGGGCCGTTCCCGCGCTTTTGTTTTGCGCCGTCACCGCTTCGTTCCGAAACGTTGTAACTTGTAAGTATTTGTTGGAAAATTTGCCTGTATGCGAGCTGGCTGCGGCTTGTTTTCGTAAGCGCTCGTTTATTATGCTACTAGCACTTTGTTTTCGAAATATCTTATCTTGGATTAGCTGAGGAGATGTTTTCGTTCTTATTGTGTAGTGGACACGGTTGAAAGTTATATCTAAATGAGCTTTGGGGTGAGGGGTTGTCGTCAGTTCATATTTCATGTGTTATCATCTTTTATTGAGTGCGAGGCCGGGTATTGTTGTCGGTTTACAGCGGTTATCTCCCGCGGCCGCCGGTGTTTAGTGACGCCTCGCCTGATGAATGGAATATTGGTATGACGTGTTACTGCCTCCGTCGGGAGTTGCGTTTATATTTTATCAAGCAATTCTATCTGTGAATATGTAGGTTGGCTATCCATATTTAAATAAATATTTTTCGTAATATTTTGTTGAAGGAAAATAAAAATACGAATATATACAATATTAAAAAGCTATTAATATATTTAAGTAAAATACAATTAATATCACAACCACATAAGCAATAAACCTGGAAGCCAGATCAATCATCAAAACTTTATTTATCTGTATTTCCGAACGGTCGTTTGTCAAAATTACGCGGTAACTGTTAAGCCGCATAATTTTTGGCGCGATGGTTGACGCTTGGCGCACTAATTGGGTGCCGCGGCCGTCGCGATAAAGCTCGGTTTACACAGCGTTTTAATTAATAGAGTTCGTGAAGCCTAGGGACTAGGGTTGCCGCGTCGTAATGAATCAACGGTATTATGTACAAATAACAATTGCTATTGTGAATTCATTGGCTTTACATTAATAGGATTGCTTTGTGATTCGAATTATACTTGCCTATTGAATATGTAGAATATATATCTGTAGGTAATAGATATTTGTTATTTATGTGATGTTTGACGGAAAAAAATACTTTACGTGAAGCTTTCGTGGCGCAGCAGCACACTATGTGCGCGACGGTTGTGGATTCCGTTACCGCTCAGAGGAAAGATTATTTAGATTATTTTCATTACCTCTGGTAAAAAGACAAAGCGTGGCGTTAATCTCCAACACGTGACACGCAGTGTTTAATCTAAAGAAAAGACCTGGAAAGTATTTGAAGTAGGCATCTATGCGATTCACACTGGCCTTGTCAAGAAAAGCAAAGAGTAAGTTTTATTAGTTTTCTAGAATAATGTGCTAGCTGTCGCACAATAGACGACACTTTTTTTATATTTAAGTTTCTAAATGTACCTACGCTATAACTGTCTAAATGTACAAATTAATTGCAAATGTCTAAATAACACTTTAAATACTTATTATAAAATCACTAAATGGCATCTCCATCCAATTTCTAATTTAAGCCTTTACATAAATGAATATTTAGGTATAAGTTTAATATCTTTTGGCGGCGCTTACTCCAATGTAATACAAACTGAAACGGCTATTAGATTTTTGGCCGTGAAACGTAAGAAAATCTTATCAAAGTTTGAGGACTGTGAAAATTTCTGAGAATGATTTCACCAAAATTCAATGTAATGAAGTCGGAGAACTCCCTCGACTGTTACTTTTACTACCTCGCGGCAAAGATCAAGAAATATTAAATGTGTCGTAGACGTTCCTTTGTAAGAAAATATTTTTTCTAATATAAATAGGTCCCAATAGTATAAGTTTTTAGTTGAGGAATTTTTCACACGATGGTTGTGTATTCGATTTCCACTTGCAAGAGTGAACAAAGTAGACGGTGTTGAGTTCCGCTAGCCTCTCAACAGGAAAATGTTTTGAAAATCGGTGGAAAGTGTTTTTTTCCCTTTCTTAGATCCTTTTCTCTCTTCCTATGTTACCCTTACATGATGTACTTCCTCATAAAGTCACCCGTCCTCTGTT
>FASU01006959.1:0-10137 GCA_001486225.1 Heliconius pardalinus sergestus | reverse complement strand
TATATTAAACTGAAGTAAGGAACACAGTGTCTTAAGACCAGGTGCTTAAGACTAGGTTCTTGTAATAAATGTTTAATAATCTTTTTTTTTCCAGAACATTTATCTCGGTTGCATATGATTCTGAAGCCATTTATGTTACGACGAATCAAAAAGGATGTTGAAAATGAATTATCTGATAAAATTGAGATTATGGTTCACTGCCCCTTAACTATAAGACAGAAATTATTGTATATAGGTAATATACTATATTGTTTTATTTTTTCCTAAAAAAAAATAATAAATTATTATTATTATTTATATAATGTTAATTTTAGTTTTTCTAAATAATACTAAACACTTTGTTTGAAGATACAGTGGATTATGTTTAATTTTGAAACGATTTTTTAAAATATTTTTTATTATTATTGTTTTTCAGCTCTTAAGAAGAAAATAAAAATAGAAGAATTGTTACATTATTCTGTGGGTGCTGAGTCAGGCCATAATGTAGATAAGAACTTCACATCAAATCTCATGAATTTAGTTATGCAATTTAGAAAGGTAACTCATTTTTAAATGTTTTTTTAGCTGCCTTAATCCCGCACATAGTAGGGTAGTTAGAGGAAATCTAGGAACGTAGTGTTAATACACTGCATTTCCTTGCGCATCGATTACGCAGAGGCACAAGCGAGCGATTGTAAGGGCGATGATTGTGGATTCGATTTCACTCGGAGGATGCTTCATATTTTCATTTCCTCGCACTGTTAAAGAGGCAAAACGCGGCGTTAAGTTGCGGCACTCAATACACTGTGTGCTAATAATATATTCCCTTACCTATCCTACTGTAAGCGGGATACAGCATGAAACTGAAAAGGAAATGAATAAAATTATGGTTTTCTTATAGGTTTGCAATCATCCAGAACTATTCGAAAGGCGAGACGTACGGTCGCCGTTTGCAATGCAAGTTGACGATTACCACTTGCCGAAGTTGATAGCGGAGGACGGTATTCTATTACGATCGATACCGTCGAAACGTCATTTATTATATAATAAATTATGTATTTTAACGCCGCAATACGTGCACAAGAATAACAGTGGCGATGAAGCGTTTTCTTTTGCGAGGTTCATGGATTTGTCGCCTATGGAGATTTATAGAGTTATGGTGTGTGGGTGGTTGTATGCGTAAGTGATTTTTTTTACTTATAATCATAAATATTTTTTTAATACTAGGGATAATAAAATATTTTTAGAAAATGTATAGAAATTTTGTAGTAGCGGGACTGAAATATATATTTGGTAAATATAATATAATAATAGTCCGAATTTATTAAATTATTCGTATTAAATATATAATAATTTCGACGTTGACCTTGATAGGAGTGTATGGCTTAGTGTTAAGAGTGCTAGTACAGTTTCCAAGAGGTGCAGTTTGAAATAAATCGACATTTGCTTTATAGTGTTAACATTTAAATTTTAGTTTAATTTTATGGCATAAAATGGACTATAATTATTTCACAAAACTTACTACAGATAACAAAAAACTTAAAATTTTCTGATATTTATTTACTTTTATGAAAAATATTTCAGCATGCGTCACATAGAGCAATGCTTAGAAAAATATGAGAAACTACGCCACAGACAGTACTGGTGGCAACAAGCGGGACAAACGGACATAAAGCAAGAAGAGAAAGAGATGGAATTCTATGGAGATTACTATGATAGAGTGAATAGCAAATATTTACTGTTAATATGTCCTAATGGTGATGTATTGAAGAAAAGAAAACACGATTGTTTGTTGTGGAAGGAATTGTTGTTTACTGATGGATTGTGGGTTGAAGGTATATATAATATTATCTTACTGTCATTTAATAATACAATTTTTTTTCTTAACATCACCGTATTTGTGAAGATGAATGCTTGAACTGTGTTAATTATAATTAGACGCTGTCTCACTCACCATGATGGCTTCAATACTCATTCAGTTAGGATTGTAATATACTAAAAATAGATACCCGTGTATACAAATGTTAAATTTAAAAAAAATGACAGTGCTAGTAAAGAGCTACATAATAATTTGATAATTCTAATTCAACCTACGACTGTCAGACTGTCGCTGCACCACGGTGGTCTCAAAAATATATATTTTATCTACATTTTACAATTAATTAACTCATTTCGGTAATTTTGCAATGATATACAACAGGAGGACCATTCTACGCCCACACGGAGCACAGTATATACTACATGCCTGAAACTGTGGAGCATCGCGGCATGCGCAGTAGAAACTTGAAAATTGAGAGTCAGGTAAGAGCTTAATACTAATTTTATTCTCTGATGACCTTTCTTATACTATGTATGAAGTTAAAAATATAAAAGATTTTTTTATTCAGGTCACTGTATGCACTGTATTCCGCATAAGTAGGGTAGGCAGAGGGAAATTAGTGTTAAGACATTTCATCCCATTCGCGGTAGCCGTGTGTTGTAATACATACGTTGACAAAATAATAATAAATCATTCTCTAGAGCGGAAATTGAACACACAACAACTTTAACATTTATAACCATATGCTGCCCATAGTGTTGAGTGCAATACTCTAATGTTTTTCTTTAACAACCGACATTAGAGGATCGCCACTCTGAGGAATGAATTATTTCTATTTCTCCGCTCTCACAAGAAACAGTCAGTTGATAATTTATAAAAAGAAAAAAATATATGTACTCATAAGATAACAATTCTAGGCGGAAATGCTAAGCGAGATAAAAACAGAAGAAGGCGGTGTAATACCAGTCCCAGTACTGCCTGCTGTCGCCGAGATGCCAGAGTTCCCGCACGTGGAGCGCGCGCCTGTCGTACGCCGCGACCTGTCTACGCCTCTGCCTGTCTTTTTGTGCACTGCTCAGCAGAAGGTATTTAGTGTTTGACGGTGGCCACGACTCGTCTTATATGCTGTGTTTGATTGGTATGATTAGTAGAGTACAAAAAATTGGCTAGGTACAACAAAATAAGATCATCAAGTAAACTAAAGTTATAAATTGATTTGCAATTATTATTATGTAAAACTGAAAAATGTCCAAATTTTAACTTTATGAAATATATCATGAATCATCCACATATTAATAATATATACGTATAATATTTTCATTTTGATAAACCTCGCATCTCTGAACTTGAACATTCTAATATTTATCATATGTATAAAACCAGATAAATCCAGTGTTAAACTTCGGAATTCAACGCCGCACTTTGCCAAAGCGAAGAAATGAAGACAATTTAATAATAAACATCGAGCTAAAAGTCAGAAGATGTTCCACGTCGCCACGACAGCCTCACTCATACACAATAATAATTTTAACAACTTTATTATAGGTGAGCGCCTTCACCCGCGCAGCATTCGCCTCGTCGCGTAGTTTCGCCCACCACGCGCGCCGTCACGAGCACGGCGAAAGTGCGGCGGGCGCGGACACGCTGGCCACCCTAGTGAGCAATGCGCGCCCGCCCGTCGGCTGGGCCTCGCTACAGGTGCCAGGTAATGTATATGAAGCTCTATGACTATCGACCAATCGTCGCCGCTATGAATTAAGGCGCTCAGAGAAAATAATCAGAAGTAAGAAATATCATAAAATCAACTCTCTGCAACCATCTGCAGCCAACTTCAGGGCGGTTACGGCGATCGACCGTACTGTTTCGAAATGTTCTAGTTTTTAGTTTAATGAGCCTTGATGAAAGAACAGAGTTCAAGGCACCATACATTTATTGTTTTTTTATTATTTAGTTTCAGTATTTATTCGGTTTACCAGGCAAAGAGAACCCAGTGTTAAGGCTCTCTCGTTCCCCGTTCGACTCGTTTCCCCACTTTCTACTGAGACATTCCACATTGAGTAACCGCTTTTTGTCTTGTGCCAGGTTATGAAAATACTTCATTCCTATAAGTGATAATCGACTCCACAACTGCCGCGTTTACTAGCAGACCCTATTTTATTAATTTCCATTCCATTCCATTTAGATAAAAATCAGTTGGTGAGCGATGCGGGAAAACTTACAGTATTAGATTCCTTGTTGAAAAGACTGAAAGAGCGCGGCCACCGTGTTCTTATATATAGCCAGATGACGAAGATGATTGATTTATTAGAGGTTTGTATTGAAATTTAGTAAATCCCATAAATTTGAATATAAAGCTCATCACATCAAGATATTACATTACACAATTATATAAGTTAATAAAATGAAGAAAAATAATATGAAATGCAAACGGCTAAATAGCCATTTCATCCAGAGAATCTTTAGGACGAGGAAAAATCAATTAAATGATTTTTTGGTTATGGATGTAATATAAAGATACAACAAATATGTAGATGATTATTATATTACAATACTATGATATACAAAAAATATATATGCTTAAAACATACCAATAGCAAACAGTTTGTTTAGGTGAAATATATTTTTAATTTTTTTTATAAGTAACATAAATTATTATATACCAGGAGTATATGTGGCATCGTAAACACAAGTACATGCGGCTGGACGGCTCCAGTAAAATATCGGCGCGACGAGATATGGTTGCTGATTTTCAGGTAATAGAATATATTAATTTTAAGTTAAAATTGTTCTTAAATCTAAATGTACTAAGTACGTAGTATAATGTAATATGTAGAGGCACGCGTGATACTATAAACGCAATGGTCGTGGGTTCGATTTCCACTCAAGGAAATTAAATATTTTCACTTCTTCGCTCTGGTAACGAGGCAAAGCGAGATGTTGAGTTCTGCACCTCAGCACGCAATGCCTCCAGGATTCAACGAAAAGTGGGAAACAGAAGTGTTTTCACACTAGGCTCCCAAGTTCCCTCTGCCTGCCCTCGCTAAGTGCCAGATATAGCGTGATGCTAAAACAATATTAATATAGTTATCTAATTTTAAATTATAAACTTTTTAAATTTGAATTTTATAATTTTTTAATTTCATAGGCTCGCACAGATATATTCGTGTTTCTACTATCAACACGCGCCGGCGGTCTCGGTATTAATCTCACTGCTGCAGATACTGTGAGTGGTGTTGTTTTTTTTTTCTTTATTGCTCTAACATTATTAGAATTTTATTATATTACTAGCGCTAAATTAATGTTACTTTTTTAATGAAAGAATCAATTTATAGAAAACAAACACTTATTGTTAATGGAAGCTTACGAGATACAAACGCACATACAAACAGACACAATTTAAAAGTCATTATTCTATTACATTGATAAATTAACCCAATAATAGTTTTTGCCGTGTATCTACCATTTAAAGATTTATCACATTTTTTATAAGTACAGAAGTATAGATTGAATTATTTTTTCCATTTTAGGTGATATTTTACGATTCCGACTGGAACCCAACAGTGGACCAGCAGGCCATGGACCGCGCTCATCGCCTTGGTCAAACCAAACAAGTGACGGTCTACAGGCTCATTTGCAAAGGCACTATTGAAGAACGGATCATGCAAAGGGCCAGGGAAAAGAGTGAAGTAAGTAGTTAATTGTATTTATAATAAATAACAAATTTATATGTGTAAATATTTTTTTATGGAATTTCTCAAAGCTGCGCTTTGTCTCGACACCAGAGGGAAGAATTGAAAATATTATTTCATCTCCTCGAGTGGGATTCAAACCTTCAACCTGTCGCGTTTTACAGTCACATTGTACCCCTGCGCTACGACTGGCCTCAGGCCGCATACATATACTTTGATCCATAAATAATTTGATAACTTTTCGAAGACGAAAACTATTAAGTCGTCGTAGCTTTCATTAATATAGTTTTTTTTTTCTCATTCTATAGATACAAAGGATGGTGATAAGCGGTGGTAATTTCAAACCTGACACACTTAAACCTAAAGAAGTTGTATCGTTACTTTTGGATGACGAAGAAATAGAGTTAAAATGTAAGTTACGTAGTTTTAATATTTTGTAAAAATATTGTTCAAATATTAATGAAAGAAGAACATTTAGGTATGTACACAAATTTAAACAGCGGAAATTGAACTCGCGTCATTTAGGGACCGTTAAAGCGGCAATTAATTCGTAAGTTCTTATAGTTAGATATCTCTTAAACACTTGCATAAAAGTCGACAGCATATTTTGCAAAAAAATATACATTTAAAAAGAAATATATATTTGAAATAATAATTACAATTCACCAAAAAAATATTATTTAATAGATCGTCAGAAGTCTGAAGAAAAGAAAATGATGGAAGAGAGAGAACGGAAGAGAAAACTTGGTATATTACCTTCGGTGTGTAGTTTTATTTTTTATATTTTCATATAAATATATTGTAAAATAATTATTATATGTTTCTTTTTACAACTTATATGAATATAAAAATATATACATCAACATAAAGATGAACAGATTCATTGACAATAACGTCTTATTTTTTATTATTATTTACTTTACTATTTAAAATTGTTTATATAAAATATTATACATTATAGCAGTTTAAAGTTACACTTTGATTTGTTAACATATCCAGCAACCCACTACCCCCGTGGAGGCGAAGCGACCACGCGACTCAGCATCCGAGCCCGGCAGTCCTCTACAAGTGGACGACGACAGCGACCACTTAGTCGTGGACGCTTCGCCGCAGCCTTTGCGTGAGTATTGGGAATTTATTTAGGCAGGAAGATATTTGTGTTTTGATCATTTGTTGTTGTTTGTTTTTCGTCAAGATTAATGATAATAATTGTTTCCCCTCAGCGTACTCCCCGCCGGTGCGCAGCAACTGGGCGGGCAGTCGGTCTTCGCGCGGCGCCCGGCGAGGACGTCCGCGCGGCTCGCGCCACGTCGGCACGCGCCGCCCCGAGTCCTCAACCGCGCCTGCGTCCGCGCCCGACAACGCGTCCGCTGTCGCCGCAGGTGGGATTTAATTAGGGTTTCTTTTGGTTGTTGCATTTTGGGTTATAGCTTATATGGAGAGTGTTTGAGTGTTTTTATATAAACCTTATAGTATATTCAGTTGGGCCTGAGACAAAATGTAAACAAAGAAAACAGTTTGATAATAGCACATTTGTAAGGATAATTTACACATATTATGTGTAAATTGAAATTACAAGAAACAATTTATATTCTGACTTGATATATCACAGCCAAGTATATAAATATATGTACAAAATAAACATACATTCTAGGCGCGGCGTTACTAGAATCAGATGCGCCACTCGAACCTCTCGAGAGCGCGGCGGTAGAGGCGCGCGGGAGGCGCGGGCCCGGCCGGCCTCGCCTGCGCACGCCCACACGAGCCGCGCGCCCCGCGCGCCGCGCGCGCCGCCCCCGCGAGCCCCTGCTGGTGCCTCTCGCGCCGCCGCCTTAGCCAATGCAGGTACTACCACATACTACCATACCATATACATTATACTACATGGCCTAGAGAACTACTCTAGCTGCACCGTCAAAGCTGGTACTACCACATATATACTATAATATAATATATATAATAGGTCATAGAGGCCTAGCCACTACAAGTGGATAAGACTGGCGCCCCCCCCCGTGAGCCCCTGCTGGTCTACCAGTCCTACACTGCTGGTACTATCTCTACAGCGTTGCCAGACGTCCTAATTTTGGCGGAACGTCCCGACTTTGGCGGGATATCTCGATTTACAACACAAAATTTAAATGAAATTAAATTTAAATGTGATTTGAGGAATGAGATGTTCTGTTGTTCCCAAGTCCCTGATAAGGAAAATATACTAAAATATAAAAACAAAATATACATGATTAATTATTCCACTTCTACAAATACAAATATTTACCATCGGTATATTATTCATATTATTTATTTTTTCAGACTGCAGCAGATTCGAATGAACATAAGTCGAATAGTGTGAAAACCCACCTGACGTGATAATGAAGAAAACTTATAAAAATAATTAAATATACCTCAAATGACCATAAAAGGATGTTTTATCCATTACACTGTTTAAAGATATATAATGTTAATAGACTCAACACAAAATGTCTCGACTTAAGACGAAAAATAGAGGGAGTATTATGAAACCAAGTTCCGGGAAAAGAAAGCATTAATTATTTAAATTAATTTAAGAAAAGTGCTTATTATTATGATGTTTTTCTGCACTTATTAAAAAAAATATTTGAAACGAATTTATTTTTGTTTAAAAAACATCGATTTTAAAACAGTGCAGTGGACATAAATCTTGTTATATTTATTTTATTGTATAATTTTGTACAAATTAATGCTACAATAGCAGTGGTCCGAATAGGTACGATTAAGATAACTGTTATTCACATTTTAAATATAGAATAATCAAAAATGATTATGATAAGTACACATATAATCTATATATACATATAATATATAAAAGGAGAAGTTCCCACTGACTGAGGTCAGACTCACGCACTGCCGTAACTGTAACGTAAAATTTGGACAGATGTCTATTTTTGTAATGTGAAGATCCACTAAGGGATTTTGAAAAAAATTAACACAAACAAAAGGTTGAAAGCTTGTATGGAAAAATATATTATATATGTAATTAACTTTTTTTGACACAGTTACAGTGAAAAGAAAATATTCGATTCTCCCGGAATCGAACTCCCAATGTAGCATTTAAGATTTTCCTACAAAATTAGAGAGTGCATTAGCAAAATCTTAATTGGACCTATTTTCTTTCAAGAATATAGCGTTATACACAAAGTTTATGAAACTTATGTAATTAATCAACTAATAGAGAATATGTATATAAAAATGAAATGAAGTATTTTACACTGTAATTTATATTCTATGGTGGTTTTTTTATTGAATATTTGAATCATTTTTCTTTAAATATTTACTATTTAAAGAAAAATGATTCATGCATCTCATCTTCTATGCATCATATTAAAATGTCACCCATTATATTTATTAGATAGCTCGATAACACAAATGCTTTAATTTTCTTTATTATTTGAAGCACTAAATATTATTATTTTTATCTTATTATTAAATATTGTATATAATTATATATAATATGTTTATTTGAAAGTTTTAATTATTTTATCTATTATCAATTGGATTCATAATTTTAACATTTATGAGATCTTGAAAACCTCAAATATAATAAATTTTATTTAATATGTTTTTTGTTTTATTTTGCTCCTTGCGGTGGTGTTTTTAGGTGGTCTTACTCTATTCAATAAAGTTGTGACGTCAGTCATGGCGCAGTGGCACAGGTGTGGGACATGTTTTGAGTTCGATTCCCATTAGACGGAATCAAATATTAAATACTTTTATTTCTTCGATGCAAAGCACGGCGTTCAGTTCCGCCTCTCAACACGCAATGCCTAGAAAGATAAGGCGGAATGTGGGAAACGGAATGTCTTAACACTAGGTACCCTCTGCTTACGCTGCTGTGTGCGGGATACATCGTGAAGCAACAATTAGTCCAGTTAATCGGTATTATACATACGTATAATGTTCACTTATCGCTAACCTTATTCGTCTCTATATTAAATAAAGTGAACACGCTGTGCATATCAATGCGCTCGTGACACGGGTACGAATCTCGCGCAAGATCGAGCGAAATCTGTCCGTTTGACTGACAAGAGATAAACTGTTGAGTTGTTGACATGGGAAGGAATGTTAGTGGAATATAAATTTATGTAAATATAATTATATGTAATAATTTAAAATATTTTAAAATAATATGGTTTTTTTTATATAAATTTGTGATGTCGTAGCGCACTTGGATGACTGAATTGTGTTGAATTTTATATATACAAATGGCATGTCATTTGTTGAACAAGTTTAAAAACCTTAATTAAAGATATTATATAAATTATTAAGAATATAATTTTTAACTGAAAGAAATTAACATTGTGTGTAATTATTAATGTCATAATTGAGACTTTTTTTGGAAACAATTTAATTATTTTGGTTTTCCATAGATTTACCTTCCTGAACTAATAGAAGTCCTTAGAGTCCAAGCTGTCCACGTAAAGATGATTGACAACCTATAATGAATTATTAATTATCAATATACATGAGGGCAAACGCGACATGTTGTGGACGCGATTCCCATAAGATGAAATAAAATATTTAATATTTTAATTTCTTCGCTCTGGTGTCGCAGCAAATTGCGGCGTTTAGTTCCGCCATTCAACACGCAAAGCCTCCAGAATTCAGTGGAAAATG
>FASU01006949.1:0-10207 GCA_001486225.1 Heliconius pardalinus sergestus | reverse complement strand
CCTTTCGATTTTATATATATAAAGAAGATACAGATTTTATATTTATGAAAAGAGCATTGAAATTGAATTAATTAAATTTAATGTTAACAAGAGATAGCCGCGGCCATAAATGACGTGTACAAAACGTAGTAAACGTAAAACGTACAAAACGATAGTTGTGGGTTCGATTTCGATTAGTAGGAACTAATTATTTTCATTTCCATGATCTAGAGAAGAAGCTCAACTATATACAGCAGATTGTTTACGTTTTCTCCATCTAGTTAGACAAAATATTGAAAAACTGTAATTTAATTTTTTTCTCTTTTATTCTTAAAACGAAAATAATAATATTACTGAAAACACATAAAATATCACAAAATATAACAGCATTCGTATCATTTAAGCAAAATCTAATAATATACAGGTTTATAACAAAGACAAAATTCCGCTGATATCATCAGGGACGAAGGCAATTAAGAATTAATTAAGTGACTGCATTACACGAACACATGTTATCCATTACGAGATTTTACAACTGAGCAGGTACTTTTGTATGGGGCCGTTAAAACGGGCACAGCCAAAAACTTAACAGGCTTCATTACGTATATGAAACGTAGCAATAAAAACAGTTGCCGTCGCAAAAAGTTAATGAAAACTTTTTGTCTTTATAATATTACGTGAAGTTTAATTAAATACGAAGGAGATTTCGTTTTGTTACCCATTTTAAATGATAAAAATATAGAGTAGCAATGTTATGTTTTCACAATTTTTTCGTAATTTCTTTCATTTTTAAATGAGTTTATATTTTTTTTTGTAAAAATTTAACATAACATTTAACTATCCCTATCTACTAAACATGTTATTGAAATATTTTTTATTATAGAACCATATTAAAGCAATTTTTAAATCGCTGAATGGAACTAAACGCCGCAAAGGCAAAGATGCCTTGTTATCAGAGTAAAAAAAATAAATTATTAAATATTCATTTTCCCAAATGGAAAACGACACCACAACCTGTAGGGTTTACAGTCACTGGTGCCCTTGCACCACTACGACCTAATTATAATATACAGACAAATTCCTCAGAATGTCATAACACGACATATATTCTGTTAGCACATCAAACATATAATATGTTGACCGCAAACGTGTAACTAAGCGTCTTGGCGGTCTCGGCCAACCACTATTTATGTTGATCCACTATATATAATGTTTGATTAGGATTATATTAAATTGTCTTTTGTGTTTACTATGTGTGTACGTGTACTTATTAGCACACACACACAAGTGCTGTATAAACTTTAATTAACTGAAGAAGGTTAATTTAATGGAATTAATTAATAGGATTATAAAAGTTATTAATTATTATAAACTAATTGCGAAAATTGCGCTGAGGAATTATAATAGGAACAGAAGAAGAATTTTACGAAACTATTATAACCTAATGTAACAATATGGTAAAGATAGAGCTGAAAATAATCTTATAAAATTTCTTTTCCACAATTTCAAATCTTTTGCGCAGAAATCTTCTAAAGTATTTTTAATAACGAAATACATTCAGTAAATAATTATATGATTCAATGAAAACAGCAGCAGAAACTCCAAATTATATGTAATTTTAAAAGAGAGGTTCTCTGCTCCGGTCCGAAGAACAGGGCAAATTGTACAAGTAATTACTTTAGGTAATAATCCGTCAAAAACCTTTAATCTGGGGGAGCTGGGGAGTGCGGATGTCGACTTCTATTATGCATCAACGAATAATTATCGAGATAAGGAGAATTATAAAACGTCTCTAAAATTTGTTTAGGATTTCGTCAGAATATTAAGGTTTCTAAATGTATGAATTGAATTAAAAACAAAAATAAGTTCACTGCTATATATTGCAATCATAAAAGTTTTGTGATGTTTGTTCCACTTTCACGCTACTACTCCATGGATTTATATGAAACGTCACAGTAATATATCTACGTCAAGTTAATTTATATAATTTATCTATAACATAACAAAAAATGTAAGCGGGCGAAGCTGCGTTTAGGTTTGTATGTTTGTAAATCTTTTTCATTTTGAACCACGGAGAACAAAATGTAAGCTGAATTATATCTTTCCTTCACTTTTCATATAAAAATAAATAATATTGCTTTCAAGAAGCAGAATATATATCAATATCTTAGAAAGCAATCACTTTGTAAAAATCTTTTACCAAGTTACTTAATATTAAAGTTTAAGCAACCACATCCACCTCGGGGGTCGTTTCATTAGATAAAATAATCAAAAGCAAGGTCCAACTTCGGTTGTGCTTATTGAAATTTGTTTGAGACCAAGCCTGTTCCTCATGGCTTGCGATCTGAGATAAACATGATTATGTTGAAATGGCTTAGTAATAACTTTTTAGAGTGCTTCTTATATTTTTTTTATAACAAAATTTATTTCAATTATGGTTTATTATAATATTAAGTTTATTTATATTTACGTATCTTCAGCATTATGCCGGTTAAACATATAAAGTCCCGGAGAAAGGTCAATTTACACTTTCCCATTGCGCTACGATGGCCTTAATATTATAAATGGAAGTATTAAAACAAGAACATTTTTAAAGCTACGCTGTATCCTAGTGTTAATACTCTCCGTTCCCCATTTCCCGTTGAACTCTAGAGGCAATGGGTGTTGAGTGGAGAAACTCGACACTAGAGCGAAGAAATGAAAACATAAATTTAAATAAATTTCATTTCCTCGAGAGGGGATCGAACCCACAATCTTTTACAGACCACGACTGGCCTCAATTATTTATATAAGTACCTTTAATAATAAACTTAAAAGAATAAAACAATTTCGTCTGGGTGCAATTCTACCAATTATTAGAAGCCTGCTCCGAATAAATTATTGTTATGAGTCTGAAACGAGAATATTGAAGACTAATTGCTTGGCTTGTGCCTTTTACTAAATTTAAATTAGCATTCTGGAATTCAAATTAACACAAGTTCAGCAAAATCAGGCAAATTCTGGAAAATTAGAAAAGAACGAACATTGTGAATAACGAAAGATGTTCCTTAATTCTTCGTCTTTCTTGTAGATATTAGAATACATCTATAACAGAGGTGAAAGACTGAACAGAAAGAAGCGCAAAAAGAGAGCATAAAATTTTCATCTTATACATACATTACCTTTCTTTGCGTCGCGCAGTCGGGTAAAAACACATAATTAATAGCTGTAAGTATTTTTACATGATGCATCAGGTCAAACTAAACAAAGTAGGCCAAGGATACCGAAACAACTAAAAAGGTTAAAAAAAGAAGAGTTTTAAAAATACAGTGTGTTTTTTTCATAATTCACACGTCTTTTAATTTAGTCAGTTTATTCTAAGCCGACTAAATTACAGATATTTTTTTACAAACTTAATATTCCTTTATCTCATCATTAGTTCAATGATCAGAAAAAAATATGACTGAAAGATTTATTTATCAGAAAATTGAACGCAATATCCATTTGGTAATAAATAGACAACTTGATAATGTTCTGTTAAAACGCTAATATGGGTTATTTAGATAGATATGAACATTAAGAATTCTTACTTTTTTTAATAGTGAAGTATTAGTTGTGTAAATAATTATAACTGATAGGCTTCCTCGTGTACCATTTAGTAAAAAAGTTACAGTAAAAAAATCTTAAATTTTTCAGGCCCTTCAATTAAGTAATTTTCATTTCTAATTATGTATTAAAATATTCAAATCAAGTTACTCACGATTGATACAGATATACGTAACTGCAGTCACTAGAATGCATAAAACAATTTTATCTGATATCAAATATCATGTGGAATATAACTTGCATTGTTATGTTGTTTACGTATTACAATAAGAAAATAATTTATATTAGACATCTGTCACATTACAGTATAATAAATACAGTAGAGACGAGATCGTTCCACGAGGTAACATGAGCAAAATAAGCATCGAGCCTACTTCAAACCTGTCAATACTCGTCTCTGGGGTAGAGTTACGACATCCCCCCAAAATGGATCCGATGGTGATACGTCACTTTCATAGCATTATATACACCTTAATAAAATTCTGGGGCATCTTTCTCTATTGATATGAAGCAAAGCTATTGTTAAATTTTGCCATCATTGTATCGAAACGATAGCAAAATATAATACGACATATTTTTAACTGCTTTCGTTACTTGAAATAGGCAAAATTAGATCTAAGAGTTTAAATACAAAAATATACATATATATTTGATATATGAAATCAATTCACCAATGGAACTAATTTTGATTTCAGCATTCACTAACCTACGAGCCAACAGTAGAAAAAAAGATCTAATAACTATGAAAACTGATATAGTTTATTTAACTAAAGCCATCAAAATGGCAACGGCATCGACGTATAATACGACCTGTAAATAAAATCAGATACGGAAAATCCGTTGGTACAACGCACTCGGGAATCCGAATTGAATGACGTAAACACTTTAATAACGATCATCCTTCCAAATAACATTACGTGTTTATGAAATTCGATGTATATATAAACAGCTCTTGGTGTTGATCATATTAATAGGGATATAGTTTCTATTATTTATGCAATCTTTATATATCTGCTTTGGTAACGAGACAAAACGAGGCGTAGAGTTCGGTCACTCAGCACGCAATGCCTGCAGAATTCGGAAAGTGGGGGTAGTGTCTCTGTTGGAAGTGACGAAGCCATGAAATGTCTATCAGTAAAGTTAAACAGTTTGTGTTCGTTAGAATCGTCTTGGCATATCCTCATCGTATCAGAGGAGAAGAGTTCATGATAATTAAACTGGAAAATAACTGACGGAAAAACGACTAGTTATTCAAATATTTTAAACGTTACGCAGCTAAACTTTTCGAAAACTGTCTCAACTTTAACGACACAACTTTTAAGCCAACCAGTGTCGCTGTCACCGGAAACTGTTTCTGTTACTCTTATTTGGCGTTCAAGTCCGAAGTAAATTGTTTTCATCTAGGCCACAAGACATGCACAGTAATTTAAGTAAAACTGTAATCAGTATTAATTATAGTTAGATTAAAGTTTCATTCGAAGGAATAAATATATTTTTAATGAAGATCTAGTAACACAAAGAAGATAGGTAATATAAAAGTAACTGTAGGTTCGAATTACGCGTACCTTATTTCTCACACACGCGTAAAAAAATATCGTTATCAAAAGAAAGTTTTAAGTTGAAGCACATAGTAGGATAGGTAGAGGGAACCTGGGAGTCTAGCGTACTACTACTTTGTTTGTTTCGTTTGCTACTTTCCACGCATTTCTCGAGGCATTGTGTGTGGAGTACGTCCTATAATTTTTTTCGTATTCGTTTTATAATTTTCGAATAAATATAACTAAATTATATTAATTTCTGCGATGCAACATTCTTTTGAATGTTTATTTTTATATTAACTTAGACCCTAATTATAAGTCACTACATTGCAAACAAGGTACTCTCTCCATAGAAAACCAGCATTACTTGAAAACCTTTCAAATCTTAATATATTACATATTTTTTATTCGTTCATCGATAGTCCTTGCCGATATTGAGTTTTCTCCAAAGGAATAGAATTTTATAATGATGTTTGCGCAGGAAGTAATAAGAGAGCTAACTAGAAGGCATAACAAAGTGGAGTCGAAATACTTTGAGAAATGTAAAGTTTATTTATTAAGACTGTGTTCGATTCTTATTTGAGGAAATGAAATATTTAATATTTTCACTTCTTCCGTCTGGTGTTAAGGCAAGGCGCGGTGTTGAGTTCTACCACTCAACACGTAGTGTCTTTTATATTCGGAGGAAATAGTACAGGACGGTCTTAACGCTAGGTCCCTCAGAAGCTGTGTGCGTGATACAGCGTGATGCTAACACAAAAAAAATAAAACGGCTTTATAATAATGAAATACCAATATCTTTCAGCTGGTGATAAAAATAGAAAACTTGCACTGTAAGCAGTAAAAAATAATAAAAAAGATATCGAGATAACCATTATTTATTACATCTACATATATTGGATATGGACCCGATAGGTACTTACCCGTAACAAAAAGGCAAAAAACACCTATACGCTAAGAGGTCGTAAAATCACAATTTTATTACAAATGCAAAAATATATACTCTCCAGCGTGAGAACAACAATGGCTGACACCTGATTTACGCAGTCGTAAAATGTGGGACAATAAGAATATTTTATAGTCCAAAGGCTTTGGACAAGCTGATGTTATGTGAAACATTACTTGTAATTTTTACTCAGATTATAATAAGAATATAGGAATTGAACAGGTTAAGCTTGAAGTTTTATGAAGATATTTCTATGCAAGAGTAAATGTAAGTTCCAAGATGATGGAATAAAGACACCAGAGACATACTAGTCGGGAGTTAAATTCCATAAGGATCTTTTTAGCTTTAAGCTGTATGCCGAACATAGCAGGGTAGGCTGAGGGAACTTTAGAAACTAGTGTTGAGACACTCCGTTCCAATTAGGACATACTCTCTAGACTATTACTTATTGTAATAATTATATGAGGCCAGTCATACTCGTAGTATACGCGACGGTTGTGGGTTCCATTCTCAGTAGGGGTAGTATAACTTGAAGCTAAAAAATATACATATATAAGATAAAAAACATAAAAATATATACATACTACTTTATCCGTTAGTATTTACTATGACGCAAAAATTCAAAATGTTATAGGCAGGCGTGCTGACTCCGCATTCAGCGATCGTCAATATAAATTAATAGAGCACGTAATTGTATAGTTATAACAAAATACGAAAACGATTTAAATATTGACTTTACGGTAATACCTTTTTTTAAATAACACTTTTTAAGTTTCATATTAAATGTGTGGTTATTATAATATTTGAGTGTATGAAATATACAAATTTGAATCAACTTCTATTACTTAACAGTTACTAACAACTGAAATATCACACGAATTAGAGGTATTTTGAAGATTGACATATTTTTGTTTCACCTTCACACTGTATCCTGCACATAGCAGAAGAGGCAGAGGGAAGAAACCTAGTAAGTATTAGGACACTTCGTGCTCATTAAGATTTCCGTTCTCCACTTTCTGCTGAATTCTCGAGGCATTAAGTGGAATTCAACGCCGCCGATTAATATTCATGGTTTTTTCTAAATTTTAGTCATATTAGTCCATTAAAAATTATTATTAAACTTGAAAACGAATACAATGTAGTAAAAAGGAACTCGAATACAAACAACACGTGTCTTTATATCTTTCTGTCACGGCGTTAGAGTCAGGATAAAGAGTTCAACGTAGCGTATCCCCATTCGCTAGTTTACACATGTTTTGGCAATGCCTGCTGTCTGAATGTTGAAAACCACTGTAGGTATAAAGCTATGCATATTTTAATATCGATAATACCCCAAAAATATCAGCTACCGGGTATCGGTTGGAAGACGAAATCTAGTGTTAAGACACTCCGTTTTCCACTGTTTATAAAGTTGTAACTTTAGTTACAACTTTAGTTGTGAGTGTGATAAGCATAAGAATTAGATTAAATTGTAACGTTTTCACCGTTATAAGTATAAATACAAGGATCTATTATGCTGTTGTAATTTTTTGTCTAGCTGTTGCCTAGTTAGCGAAAAATCAAAAACAGTAAGATAAAATAAAATAAAAAAATACTATAATTCATATTTTATCATAAAAAATACCCTATTTTGGTAGAAAAAAGATAAAAAAAAACATAATAAAGATAAATTCCATACATTTAATACCACATCAGCGTACATGACATGTGCGGGCAAAATTGATATCACACACATCAAGTTAGTTACTTATCTCCCAACTCGATAATTAAACTGTCAGACGTTGGCCTACCATTATAATTAAATACGATGGGAGATTAACCTCGTAAGCCTAGAGTTATTGCTGATTACAAATTTTAATTATATTTTTTCTATATTTTAACATGAGGACAGTAGTGACGAAAGGGCGCGAGTGTGACTCAAGTTTGTGTAAACTCGAAAGGTTGTGGGTTCGAATCCTACTTCGAGAAAATGAAATATTTAACATTCATTTCTTTTTCTTCGCTCTGGTTGCAAAGCGGGGCGTTAAGTTCTACTAATCAACGCGTAATGTCTAGAGAATTCGTCGAAAAGTGGTGAGCGGAGTGTCTTAACACTAGACTCCTGCGTACTTTACTAGATGCGGGATACAGCGTGAAGCTGTGAAAAAAAATCCAAAATATATACATACTGTGTGATAAACAGATGTAATGCTCACTTAAGGTATTTTAAAAGATAATCTGCTGTTTAAATGCAATCTGCTTAACCCTTTTTTTCGCACAGCAGATTAGGCAGAAGGAATCTAGTTAAATCACTCCATTCCCCATTTTTAATCCAAATTTCGAGACATTTTTGCTTTCGCTTACCTTATGAACTTCTTTTATTTTGTTGAGAAGAAATGAAAACAGTTAATTTTTCCGAATGAGAAACGAACCCAGAACAGTCAACGCGTTGTGCCACGAAATTCTAACTAATTTAAAAAACTTATTTTACATAGAATATATTTGCAACCAACAAGATGAATCAAAACAAACAAATACTCTGTTATATAATACTCTGTTTTACATTTTTAAACAGCTGAATGCTGAAATATAACGTTGCACTTCATCTAAGTACCTAGACCGATGTCACGAAAAAAATGTTAAATCCCACATCGCGTTCACTCAGGCACGTTTTGGAGGGCGTTATTTAAGATGTCTTATATTACAGCTCGTTTTATATTTTATCTAGGCATAAGTGAAAGAAAATTAAGCTTACAATTGAAAGTACATTTTTTTTTTTCATATAATGAATCTCGGACGATGGATCGACTGTGGATTAGTTGTTAGCCTGCGAGGAAGTGAAGATTAGTTTTAAGGGACTAGAAATATTTGACAAGTTGACAGAGTAGTCTATACTGCTATATTTGGGATATATCGTGAAGAAAATAAAGGCATTTCTTAAAAAAAAACTACTAATATGCTTAAAGTGAATGCTGAACATAAATCCCCTCCATCTGCGGGCCATCCTTGAACTTTTTGAACTGTCGAACAATTTACAAATTTACACACTTGTATATTCATTGCATATCAATATAGATATATCATGAAAATATTCATAAAAATTTAACAAGATTTCAAGTTTTAGGAATCAAAATGAAATATCAGCAAATTAAATTTTCACAAGCAGAGACAGAAACAATTTTCTAATTTCTTAAGAATATAAGATTTTTTATTTAAAATTCTACATAAAAGTACTTAAGCAAAATCAAGTAATAGATGTTGAATACGTAATATACACAGGTATATATATATCTCACAATATATTATAAAATTTAAACCGTTTGTGTTCAAACAAGAATAAACTTTACCGCACAAATGCACTGCGAAGAAGAATTCATATGCGGTTTTAGACAAATATTTTATCTTTGTATTATCTAGTAATATTTCAAAGCAAAGGAATTATTATATTGAGTTATGCTTTAAGCTTTATTTTATATTCCAAAATATGCACTTGTAAAATATTTTAATTTTATCTTAAGTCTTTTGCAACTTATGTCGTATGCATAGTGACGCATTTCTCCGTTGCATTTTATGTGGAAGCGTTCAAAATTTTCCTATATGAATAAAACAATAACATGATATTTTTTCGGGAATCGAACCCACAACGTTACAGTCACACCTTGTGCACCATGACGACGGCTTCGTTATTTGTAATATTTGACTTAAAAATTAAGTTGCTTTATATCTACCAAAAAAAATTGAATTATTATTTTTCTCACAAAACTTAAGCGTGGAACAAATATTTTGTTCGGTTTCAGCAATGCGTCTAAAACTGTTTGATACTTCGAAGAACCTCGCCAAAATCGTTGACGGTTACTCATGAATTTTAATACGAAAATAATATAGAAAAGTGCACCACGTTCTGGAAATTATGTACATATTATCCGTATAAAACTGTAAAACTTTGTAATACAGTTATTACATCTACTGAATTTTGTTGTTTTAAAATTGATAAAATTATTTTAAGATTCGATTGTCCAAAAAACAGAGACTTATTACACGATCATTATAAAGCCAAGAAAAAGTCAACTATCATTAAAATTGAAATAACATTTTAAGATTCGATTGACCAAAAAACAGGGACTTATTACAAGACAATTAATTATAAAGCCAACAAAAGAAAAAGTCAACTATCATTAAA
>FASU01006939.1:8247-23259 GCA_001486225.1 Heliconius pardalinus sergestus | reverse complement strand
ATTCGGCAGAAAGTGGGGAAAGCAGTTTTTAACACTAGGTTCCCTTTGCCTACCCTGCTGTGTGCGGGATACGGCGTGATTAAAACAAACAAAAAATACTTATTTTCCACAATGTAACCAATATGGTGACAATTCTTAAAAGTATAAATATAAATATTATTAGAAATATTCGTACTCGTGGGTAATAAACGACCATATTACCCTCGTTACGAGCCAGAAAGTGCAAACCAACAAAGGACTATTCTGGAAATGTCAACACGTTAAACGCACGAGGAAACAGGATTAAGTTTTTAGTTTGCAACAATGTTAGTAGTTACTGTGGATTGAGACGGTTAAATTTACTTATATTTTTGTGTAAATTATGCTTTTTAATTGTTATTTTCTATAAAATGTCTAAAAAATAATATGTTTACCTTCCTGACGTAGTATTTAACACCAAATGTCTCACAAATTGGGCATAACATTGGGAAAAAAAAGAGTGTGTTTACACTACGTTTCGTCTGCCAATTCTGCTATGGGGGAATATATCTGTTCATGTATTAGATTCAAAATTTCATTTTTTTTTGACATTTGCTCGTATATTGTATATTTTTAAAATTTAACTTATTTCATCCATAGTATATATCTAATGGTTAAAACAATAGTCCTAATAAGCTGTAGTATACCCGTATCGCAATTTATGGCTATTTATGCTAGATGGCGTTTCTTGGAACCTTAACTCCTTACAGCATCACGATCTTACACTGTATCTTTCACTTCTCGTACCTATCTAGTTTTCACATAGTTTTTTTTTGCCTTAAATAAGTATTTTACTAATATTACAAAACTGGACTTTTTGTTTAGTTGAACGCACTTATCTCAGGAACTAATAGTTCGAATTGAAATTTAATTTTGTTTTTAATAATCCAATTATCGAGGAAAACTACAGGCTATCACCAATTATGTCACCAATAAAAAATATAACAAAAGCTAGCTTCTGTTGTATATTAGCCCTGTAGGTATTTATTAATCGCTCTCCAGATCGCTCTTAAAATCGATCTTAAGACCCAATTAACCGTGTGAACGCATTCGCATGTAAAAACTACTTAGTAATTGACACATCGATATCGCAACCACACCTAGGTACCTAGGTACCCTAGGTACCAGACCGCGTTTCGCGGAAGCACTGGATACCTAGCAGGTACCTTCGCAGCGTCACGGCGCACACCATTGCTATGTAATTTATTGGTTATTTCAACGTAATTGCACCTTACACCGCCTTGCCTCCATGTTTCGAGCAAGTCCTTATTCGCTTTGCATATTTATCTCTAATATTAGGGTTTTAATAGAAATGTTTACCAGCGGAGCCGTAGGCGTTGCACTTTTCAATGTAATTCTGAGAGGGAACCATTTGAAATCAGTTATGCGTTTACCAATGAGACATGTTTTCTTTGCAATTCATGCTTCGCGTGGTATTTGTGGCTAGATATTTATATATATACTAGCGGACGCGCGCAGCTTCGCTTGCTTATTTAGGGGTGAATTATAATAAACCACGAAACACATGTTTAATGATATATTTTTAAGAGTCTCAAACTTTCAACCTCTATTTCACCCCTGTAGGGTTCAAATTTTTCAAAATCCCTTCTTAGTGGATGTCCAGATTACGTTAGTAAATATCTGTCCAAATTTCACGTTTCTACCATCAGCAGTTATGGCTGTGCGTGCGTCTTACCTCAGTCAGTGAGGACAAGTCCTTTTATATATGTAGATTCTATACATAAAGATCAACTTTGAAAAAACAAACTTATGAACTAGACTATTATTATGAAATCAAAATGGCACCAATATTAATAAACGAACTTATTAATATAACAAACACACCTCAAAGGAATCCTGAAAGGCAACTCCAATAGAAAAAAAAGCAATAAAAAAAGTCCAGAAAGTGTCGACACAAAGTCTCGGACACCACAAGTAATCAGAACAGAGGTATAAATTAAAATATGAAGCAACTCCAGCCACTGCGAACAGCCCGAGCCGCTCTTGCCAAAAAGAAATAAAAGACAATGTAGCCATAGCTGACAACAAAAGAAGTCAGATTGTACATTCGTGTGATTTATTCGGTGCAATATCACAACCGCGGGTTCTTTATCACGGCGAGACGGTGGTGGAGGCCGGGACGACGCGTTAGAAAAACAAAAGGCCACCTTAGTGCTCGCGCCGCTACAAAGAACCTGCTGTCATTCCCATTTTACTATGCAACGGTACGGCTTTTAGAAGAGCGTCGCGTTGTTTTCTTTTTGTCGGTGTGAAGTAAGTGACTTCATTTACCTGGAAACATGGATCTTTCTGTGAAGGATAACATTAATATCACTATCATTAGCTCTAAGATTCACTTCGTAATAATTTTGTGTCTTTGACTAATCTGTCAATAACTTATTTGACTAGAAACACTCTCTTATTCTTTTCTCAATAATTATCTGCAATCTATAGGAAATTAACAATAACTATCTGTCTGATATTATATTTTCTATAAATAACCCTGATTGCTTTTTATTTATTTTTTTCGTTATATTATATAAATAGAATTTCTTTAACAATAAAAGATTATATATTCCGGATATCCTCTAAGAATGTATATTTCAACATACTACATTTATATGTGTATTTTAATAATATAAATATTATAATCGATATTATCTAATATATCATAAAATTATCAGAACATTTGTAAATTTCCAAAATATATTCCTAAAAAATATAAATAAAATAATTTAATAATAATCGCTTATCCCGTAGCCGTAACTAGCAAGTACTCTAAAGCTTTTCAGAGTCTTGAGTTGCGGCCTTATTTCCGGCTCGGCGCACGCGTCAGCCCTGACTCCGGATAATGACGGATTGTTACCTTTTTGTGTAACCTAACACACAATAGAAAATTTTTTGGGAACCTAAAATGTGCAAAAGAGAAATGGTGGTTTCAATTCTTTTCTTGTAATAATCGTCGTTTTTAGGACAAATAAGCTACTTTTAAGGTACTTACGCCTAATATCTAGCTTTTTATATATATGTACATATTTGCGACTTAAACGTCGAAATTAACGAACCAAAACAATTAATTCTTGAATAATAACGTATACAATTTATATATTACTCGTACGAGTATGAAACTCTACCATTACTGAGTGACTGACAGTCATACTGGCCTTAGAAACTTGTAATTTGACAGGTTTTTAGATTAAGGAGTGTAGGAAAACGCTAAGGAATGATTTTTCGAAATGTGTACGGCAATTGAAAAAACGTTGTTTTCCATTTTAAGTCGTGATTTTTTTTTCAACTGTCTATTAATTATTTATAAATATTGTTCTAAGTATCTAATAATGAACACTCTGAAAATATAATTTCCACTTAAACAATTAAATATCTTTAGTAAAGCTAAAACCAGCTTTGTCTAGTTAATAATTTTCTTAATGAATACTACTAATAAACTTTCTAGAAATAGTTTAATTATATTTTTGGAGGACATTATAGCACAACAATGTCTGACTATAAGCACGATAGTTGTATTGTATTGAATTTATTTTTGTAGAACAATGTTTTTACGTGTCGGATACAGCGTGAAGCAAAAAATAATTGAAGGTAACCTTACCCTAAGAACAATTCACCGTAACAAATATAATATATCAACCTCTCCCATAGAATGGTTAACGCGACCACCGCATTCCCCACAGCAACCTTTGGCAGACCGGAAGTGACGGCAAAGTCATGTGACCTGTTTACATTTGTACCACAAAAACGAAATGTTTCATTATACTCGTATACTTATTCCATATTATGTTATATTACGCTAACCAAAAGTAGCTAGAAAGTTTTTAAATAAAACTTAATATTAGTAGTAGTGCGTGCTGAGTGGCGGAATTCAACGCCGCGCTTTGCCTCGAGTTTTGGGCGAAGAAATGGAAATACAAATTTAAATTATTATTTCATTTCCTCAAGTGGGGATCGAACCCACAATCAGTTGCATTTACAGTCACACTTAGTGCCCCTGCACCACGACCGGCCTCATGATTAAAATATTCACATTTTATTAAAAATTTAATTATATAACCAAAATTGTGTTTTACTAGAGCGTTCTGCATCTCTCAGGTAAACTAAATTACACGATGAACGGCAAATACCACCATAAATTGATTTAAGTGCGGCTCAGAGCGGCTTTGAGCGAGGCGCGGCTTCCGTACATTGTTCTTGTTAAGCTTCTTTTAAAACACTGTCATATTTTTATGTATTTTTTTTATTTTTACCATCTTTATAATAATCAGTCGATATTATATCAATCAGAAATTAGAACAGTAAAATCATTTTATAGCTTCATTTCGTATCACTCAAGTAGCAGTACCCACCGTCACGTTTAGAGATAGACGATATCACTACACCATGGCGGCCTGAAACTGTAATACTCTTACAAATTTTGTGGCAAAAGCTAAATATACAGCTTAATTTTAGAATTTGGAAATAACGCTTTCTAACAATTCCTAATAAATTATTTAAATTTAAAAACAAAAATTAATAATACTCTCTTTGACACCTCATAACTGAAAGCTAGTAAAATATGACTTAGAATATATTCTTGTTACAGTCCTGGGTGGTCTTCCGGGCGTGACCAGCGAGACAAGAGCAGAGCGGCCATATTTCGACGACGTGTCGCCGAGAAACGTTTCCGCAGTGGTCGGGCAAGCGGCTGTGCTGAGATGCCGGGCGAAGCATACAGGAAATAGAACAGTGAGTTATTATTTTTCTTATATCTACAAGGGAATGAATTTTGTATAGGAAAATAATATTTAAAATCTTAGTTAATAACTGTAGCCGTATATAATAACTGTTTACGTAAAAAAATACAAACAAAAATAACATTGAATAAAAATTAAATAAGTTTAAATAAATAATCAACATAAAAACAATATAAAGAAATTAAAGTGGCAAAGCAATCGCGTACAGCGGTGTAGGACACGGAAGTAGTAAGATATCCGTTCCCTACTTTTATTTGAAAAGTAAATTATTAAATTATTCGAAATTTCCGCTTTGTTTTGTTACCAGAGCTAGGAAATGATTATAATTAATTTTCCAGAGTGAAATGACGTAAAATGCAATTAACTGCAACGTAAAATTGCAATGACGTAAAATCTTGGATCATAAATACATTAAAAAAAATCAGCCATTTCTCTCGTAAAAACTAATCCATACAAGAATTGAATGAATACTCTAGTTCTTAATAATAGAGCGGTTGCGTGCGAATGGGGAAGTAGTTTATTACAGTGAGTGAATGAACAAGATTAATTCTGAAGCATTTTTTTAAACATTTTCTCTTAAGCTTTTATTTTTTCAATAAATAAAACGTATGACTATAAACGCGATAGGTTGTGGATTCGATTCCCATTCGAGGAAATGTAATATTAGGGAATTGTCATTTCATCGCTCTGGTGTCGAGGCGTAGCGCGGCGCTAAGTTCTGCCACTGCACACGGAATGCCTCTAGAATATTATGTCACTAGGTTCCCTCTTCCAATTCTGCTATGTTCAGGATACGGCGTGAATCTAAGAAAAATGATGAAAATGAAAAATGATATCAGGGAAATTAAAATAATTTATTCTTCTGAATTTGAATCGAGCGTAGGCGTCAGACACTGTCCACAGCGCCTTAATAGTCTACTTTATATAAATACTTAGAATAAACTCCAGTATCTCATAAATATAAATTTATAAACATTTTGCCTTTAGTAGATTCCCTAAATTCAACATTAATTGACAAACAAAATTAATTTTATGTAAGATCTTTCGGCTGATGCCTTAGCTAGAAAATTAGATTTGTGTAATTTATTTAGTAACATTACGTTTCGATGTAAATTAGTATAACGGCTTTATATTATCTTTTTAAAATACCTGTTCATCATCATCACTATCATCATATCGATCTTCCGAGCCCACTGCTAGACATAATCTTTGGGGGAGCCCAAAGATCTCCACGTTAACACTGCCTGCATCCAGCTTCCCCGCGACCTTGACCAGATCTCCGGTTCACCTGATGGAGGACCTGCCTACCGAGCGTCGTCCGGTTTGATTTAAAATATTTATGGAACAAAGACAAATAATTTTAAAATCAATGAAACTTAAATCTTAAAGGATCACCTCGATATCATTTTAGTTTTCTGTAAATTTGTGAATTCTATTCTTTTCTATTCTATCCGAGGCGATGAGTTCCGCCACCCAACATGCAATATCTTAAAATTCGTTTAATGGAATGCGGAAAACGAATGTGTTACCACTATGTTCCCTCTGCCTACCCTATATGAAACGAATTTCAATACAATACAGAAAATAATAATAGTATTTCCTGTAAACACAGAACAATATATTACAATCTACATACAAATAGTATAGAGACTTGTCAGAATGCTATTTATTTTCAGACGAGGATCTCACATCATTAATATGGCGGTCAGTCGAGCGAGGGCCATAGAGGGAGTAGAGATCGACTTTGAAAAATGGTATTTTATACTGCAGGTGGCGAGATAAGTTTGGGAAGAGTTGGCGATGTATTGGAACCTGGGTGTGGTTTTATGAACTGATTTTGGGGTGTTGGAAAGTATAAGTAATCTTTATTAATTTTGACATGGCAAGTCTGTTGTGGCGCAGTGGACGCAAATCTTTAAGTTCAATTTCCACTTGAGGAAATTCATTCATTATTTTAATTTCTTCTGGTAAGATGACAAAGCGCACCGTTAATGTCAGTTACTCAACACGCAATTTCTCCAGAACCGGGCGGAAAACTTGGGTTATTTTGAAACTAGATACCATCTGCATACCGTGCTACATGAAGGATATACGTGAAGCTAAAAAAATGTTGTTTCTAGTTTTAAATATTTCAGTGAAAATTTTGTAAAAATTCTATCTCGCAGCGTACAAATATGATGGGTTGGAGATAGCCGTATGTGTTCTCCCATACTCTGTAGGGATTTCGAATGAAATATGATATGAAACTTTCTATATTAATTACATTAGTTAATGCAACTAACTAAACGAATAAACTACAACGAAACGACACGACGATGAGGCGTAGTTGGAAAAGCCTGGCTTTTGTCGTGAGGGTCGTGAATTCGATTTCCACTAAGAAATATTTAAGTATACAATAATATTACCTATAATGCCGAGTTTGTTTGGTTGAACGCACTGATCTCAGGAACTAAAATGATGATGTACAGTCAATTTTGTACGAACTCTAGGCTACATTATGTCACGTTAAGCAGAGCACGTTAGACTTTCCTCGTTCATTAAGAATGTGCCATGTGTTACACGGGGTCGTGGGCGGCGGTGATCACTTACTATCAGGTGACCTGCACGCTCGTTTGCCTTGTTTTTTTTATAATAATAAAGTCTTAATTACTTCTTTCATGATCACGAGAGTGAAGCTGCAGTGAAACCTAGTTTATTACAATTTTTTTATCGCTTGATTAGATATGTTATCCGTAGGGTTCCCACAAAATAACCAAGGCCAGTCATAGCCTAGCGGCACAAGTGTGTAATTGTAAACGTGACTGGTGCTGGGTTCGAACCCCACTCGAGGAAATTAAATATTTATTTGAATTTATATTTTAATTTCGTCACTTTGGTGTCGATGCAAGACGTTGAGTTCCGACAATTCACACGCAATGTCTCCAGAATTCTGCAGATAAAAGGGAACAGTGTGTCTACCCTCTGCCTATCCTACTGCTACTGTGCGCGGGACACAGCGTAAACAAAAAGATAAACAAAAATAACTATAATTGAAAATATTTCAAAATATTACAACCACTGTTATGAGATATTCTCAACGAGACCCAATTCATCAAATTGGATGCAAAATTTTACCCAAAAAAAGACAAAAAAACGCTTAGCCGTTGCTTAATTTTATTATTGAAGGGACTGTAAAGAGCCTGAGTACTGCGTCTTTCTTAATTACGACGCGGGCTTACTCTGGACTCGCTCTGGCTTACTCTAATTACGTTCCAAAACAAAGGGGAGAATTTATTTTCTAATTTCTTTGAGGCCTCAAATAAAAATATATTTATATAATTTTTATGCGCTTATTGTTTGTTGTTTTTATCAAAATTCGCTTTTGGTGCCTTTTTTGGGTGTATGATGATGGTATTTATATGTCGTGACGCAGCGGGCCGTCGATTGATGGTCCTAGGCTCAATCTCCACTCAGGGCAGTTAAATATTTTCATTACTCCACTCTGGAAAGACAGATCGCTGCGTTAAATTACAGTGTCGAATTCTGGCAAAAAATGCAGAAACCTTAACAACAGGCTTTCTTTTCCTCCCTTGATATCCGGAAAAAAGCGTGAAGCTGCATTTTTTACTTTAAAAAATCCATTTGTCTAGGTATCCTGGATGAGGAAACGAGATCTACATATACTGACCTCCCACATCTTCACCTACACCGGCGACGCGAGGTTCAGCGTGTTGCACCCTGAACCATCAGATGACTGGGATCTGAAGATAGACTACGTCCAGCCGAGAGATGCTGGTGTGTACGAGTGCCAGATCAATACTGAACCTAAAATCAACATGGCAGTTATGTTAAATGTGGAAGGTATATATTCAATTTTAAATATATTTTTGTTGTAACAAAACATTTTAACATTTTTGTATGTTATTCCACATTAAGGATAGAAAAGTATTTTTAGAAACTACATATATGAGAAAGTAGCGGGACTCAAACACGCGCCTTTTGGAAACCGTCCAAGTGCTGTGACCACTAAGCCAAATGTTTTCATGTAGCTAGATAAACGTTAAAGTAAAGTATTACTAGAACAAATAAAATAAGAGGTACACCAAAGTTTCAAAACAATTCCTTTCTTTATATTACATACTTTCACTAATTGGTACATCCAAAATCCAAATCTCATACAAAACAAATCTCAAATAACAAGACCAAATAAGATATTAAAAGGAAATTGACTTCCATAATAATAAAAATCGCAAGTTCTCAAAAAAAAATTTAAGTATATAAAATTAATTGTTTATCATTTTAATGTTGGAAACGTTCGTTTGTATGAAATGTGACGACGTAATCACACATCCATCTCTCGTCATATTAGAAGTGGGTGTAATACCGGGATACAAAGTGGAAGCAATTTCTCTAAGCTATGTATGTTATATATACTTGTATATCTCGGGTATAGGTGTGGGTATGGGTATATATGATACTGGGTGGAAGCCAAGGGACGTGTAGGATATATTTTTGATGGTAAGCCGAATTAGTGAAGAATGATTGTATGTAGAGCTAGCGACCTGAATGCGGCTTCGTCCGCTTGAACTTATCGTCATATGATACCATATTATACTAAATATTTACATAAATTGTAATCTAAATGTTGTTCTGATGAAAAAAAAATATTGAAAGTGGAACTCACATCCGCTATAACAAACTTTGACATTCATAATATTTTAAACTAGCGGTATGCGGTAAAGCCCGCGGAAGGTTATTAAGGAAATTTGAGGCCATCACACATCACATTTAACGTATCGAACTACGGTCGTGGTCATAGTTACTTCGGGCACTTAAAATTTGTCATTTTCGATACACTCTAATGAAAATAGCTTCTAGGTATCTCCATGTTATCTTGCGAGAGAATCAGCTCGTAAATGCTAGTAATAGGAAAATATAAGGTCCAAAAATAGACATACGGTTATACCATTAACATATCTAATTTTTATTTCACTATATTGTTGACAGGATAAAAGGACTATAAAATAATTTAAAAATACCAATTAAAATCCACTCCTTTGATATCAAACTTCATCAGTATGAATTAATAATAACCTTAGCGAAGATTAGCTTCAGGATTGAATAAATTAACTCCACAAGTCCCCTCCAATATAAGATGCAAGAGTAAAACTTAATAGGGCAAAGACAACGGCCCCTTTATAAGGCTTTGATGGTATAATTAACAAAAATTACCACTAAAAATTTTGGTGGAACTCTTATATGAAAATAGCAATCTCGGCTCGCCGAGTGACCCAAATATTAAGTTTGGTAAAATTTTATATTATCTGTTTCGCAATCGTTTGCATTAAACATTGTTGAATGGAAATTACTGAATTAACTGGATAATTCTTGGGATATTTTTTTTTGTAACTTTAATTACATTGTTCCTTTCTTTATTTTGTTTTTATACGCAAATATGGTGTCAAAGTAAAACAACATATTCAAAATCACAAAAGTAATGTCTGTATGTGGACTTTCATGTCATTATTATTCTGCACCATGTGGAAAGAATATATCTCGACTTTCCATCCATTTTACCTATATCGCATATAAGTGGCAGAATATATAAAAATAAGTGGTGGGAGAGGTAGAAGAAATCAGTATACCTATAGTATAGAAAATTCTGGAGGGGAGGAGGCTACGTAAAAACATGAAGATTCCCCCGCCGATAGAGGTTGATAACATTAAACAAGATGTAAAAGATATACTAAGACTGTAGCATTTGGTGATCCGTTTCTCCTAACTACCCCGCTTGGTATAAAGTTCAAGGCTAAAAAGTGCAGATTAAACCCACAATCCAAACAGCTTCTATCCTAATTAATATGTATCATGGATTTTGATCTCCCAACGTGATAAAACTTAAATTTAAATGTAAATTGTACAATTAGACTGTCGGCACACAAATTTCCACCACTTCCTAAAATCTCTTGTTCAAAGCCCCTCGCTCCGCTGATCGCTTCTTAATACTTTAAGCTAATATTGGGAGTTATTCAGGTATTTGACAAAGAATCATATAATTTATATTCTAATTTTGGGTTATTCTGTTACTTTTCCTATACAAATTTGCTGAGAGACAGTTGATTTCCTTCAACATTATCCGCAACAGTTTATTAAGGAAAATTGTTTGTTTTTTTTTGTATGATTAAGAAAATAATTTGCGATATATATTTTTTTGTGAGGTCGTTAAAAATTTTAAGTAACATTTTTCAAGACGTATGGAAAATCTTTTTTCTATCTGTGCCTAGTATTAAAGAAACGAACTTCGACCTCATTTAAAAAAATTATCTATTTCTTCTTCTTCTCCAGCTGAATGGTTTTTCCCGCATAGCAAGATAACATATAACACTCCACTCCCAATATGAACATCATATATAAAAAATATACTTAACTGATTCACATACTATAATACCTACATATTACATTGGAAACAAGTGAACCATTTCAACATGAACTAGCAACAACACGAAAAGTCGTACGGACGTAGTTTTTTTATCTCGTCATTTGTAATACGGCAGTCATTTGTCAGTACACGCTCCACTACCGGAAATAAATCAAGCATCTCAATTTCTGCAGCCAATTACAGGGCTTGTTACGCTGAAAAATATTGGTACGTAACCAAATATGCCTTTATAGGGAACTACTGACACCTATCTATATATTATAAAGATTTTTTTCGTCATATTTATATTACAAGGAATTAATGTAGGGTTTTTCTTTGTGTAAAGAAAAATATCGTGATAAATTCATCATGGTGCATTATCACAGTGTTTGACTGATGGTTGTGGGTTACATTCCCTCTCGAAAAATTATATATTTAATATCTATGTTTCTCCGCTCTGATACCGAAGCAAAGCGCAGCGTTGAGTTCCACCACATGCCTTCGGCATTTAGTGGAAAGTAGCGAGCTGAATGTCTTGATACTAGGCTCTCTCTATCTACCCTGATACATGTGCAGAGAGAAGACTGTGTCATGACATTCCGTTCCCCACTTTCGCTTGAATTAGAGACATTCCGTCTATAGTAGCGGATCTTAACACCGCGCTTAATCTTGAAAATAAATCATTACCCAATGTGAGTCGAGCGTACAGTCATCACTGCTTCACGATGACTTCAATTCGTTGTACCACTCACTATATGTAGATATATAATATAAGTTATTTAGAAATTAAACGTTGGTTGGTTCGTAATTTAACAATTCACCCTTTCGTTAGAATTCTGTTTAGTATTCCTCTTCCCATCCTAAGCTGTTGTCTTGTGCATTCCAGATGAGTCCCACACCCCCGCGCCTCAGCCGCCGGTCCGTTCCTCAGGTACAAATACTATATTCCTTTTACGTTTTCTATATAAACAAGAATAATTACTAGCCCCTAATTAGTTGTTTGGCATACGGCAAACCCCTCTCGAATACCCGATTTATTTTCTTTGGCTTCGGCAGTTTTCAGAAAAGCTAGAGTAGTGCTTTTTGCTGTGAAATATTAAAGATGTTAGAGATTTTAAGGTTTTAGTTTTTGAGTCGTCGTGAAATGTCATACAAGCGTAGCTTAGTGGCTTAGAATGTTTAAATATACTAATACCACCACAACTTCAGGTCATGTATTGTTATTTAATAGACTTATTTGCTATTGATTTATATGATACGTTTATAGCGCACTTATGGGGACTTCTAATATGAGGATATTAATACTTTGGGTTATATTATCGTAAATTTCATAGTTTTATATTTTTGAGTGCTTTATAAATATTATAAGACACCTGCAAATTCTTAAAAACGACTACCAGTAAATTTGTCGAGGCATTGTTAGGATCTATCTAAATATTAATTTAAAATTATGAATTTAAACTTCATCCAGAGAAACATAAACAACCATATGATATTGCATAAAAGGAATAAAAAGGTATACTTTTGACTACTTATCATATTTTCACTCTATTTTAAAACATCATAGCAGAAAACATAACGCGAAATACAAATATTTTATTTCAATTATTTTTTAATAAACAATTTACAATTTATTTACATTAGATAAATTCAACCTTCCATTTGATTATTTACATTTCATAGAGAATAACTAAAAACAAAAAATCTAAATTACATTAATCAGAATTCTACCTTTGATGTTCAGTTGAGTTGATAACGTGCTTACTATTCAAATTTGGACTTTATGACTCAGTTATAAAACTTAGTTTCGCTTGTTACAGCCGCAGCAGCAACTATCTGGGGCTCCCAGGATGTGTATGTTAAGAAAGGCAGCACAATATCTCTAACCTGCTCAGTGAATGTGCACTCGTCGCCGCCGTCTAGTGCCTCGGTCCTTTGGTAAGCCTCGACAGCTTTAGTTACTGTAGCAGATGACTGAAATAACTACATTTTGGGTAAATGTTGGGCGGTAAATTTTAAGTTATTAATTTTGTGTTGTTATTTCCTAGTATCACCTGTATTTTTTCTTTGAAGAGTAAGCTTCAGAAGCTTGAGTAAAATACACGTTTTTAATTTGAATATAATTAAAGACACAGGTGGTGACTGTTTCAATAAAGCGTTTCCAAAAATCACCAATCTTTGAATAGATTAAGATATTTTTACAAAGCAATCTGGAGAAAATGCTCTTTAAATACTCATTTTCTAAGGAAAACCGTTATAGACCTTAAATTCGGAAAGGAAAGGAAAGTCAAATATTATAAATTGAATTGCTGTTTTTCGCAGCTTAGCTTACTTTTATTTTTCTTTTGATTAAATTCGATGAGATAACGTCCCTTGGGACCTTCTTGGGATAGATTACTCGAAAGGAATTTAAATGTATATGTATGTTTATATGGAAAATTTGCTCTTATTTATATTATAAAAATATTTTTTATAATTAACTGCAATGCGTCTGACTGTATTAGCGACATTCAGGGTTCGATTCCTACTTGGACAATACATTATTTTCATTTCTTCACGCGACGTTGATTATCACTACTTAACACACAATATGTAAAAAATTGAGCGTATTGCTCAACCTAATAAATGACGAAAAATTATAATTTTGTATGCATTACAATTAATCTTAAAATATATTTGTATAACACATAATATAAATATTCAAAGTGTACCTTACGAGGCGAGCTAATGGGTAAGCGTAGACAGCTCGTTCGACAGTCACCTGAGACCTGAACCAATCAATCACGAACATCCATTAGTTCCGATTGAAGACAACAAGTCCCTCAGTGCTTATACTGAAAGTTATTACTTCTCCTCTAGAATCTAAAGATACATACTATCTCTTTACTGGAAAACGGAATGTCTTGACTACTGACTAGGATCCCTATGACTATCCTGCTTCATGCGAGATACAGCATGAAACTAAGAAAAAAAGCATATTATTTTATATTCATCTAACTAAAAATATTATCCATCTTTCAACAGGTACCACGGCAACGCAGTTGTAGATTTCGACTCACCACGAGGAGGCATAAGTCTAGAAACGGAGAAAACGGAGGGCGGCACCACTAGCAAGCTGTTGGTCACTAAAGCTGCACTCACCGACTCTGGCAATTACACTTGCGTTCCCAATAACGCACATCCTGCTTCAGTATCCGTTCATGTATTAAATGGTAAGCTTTTTTTTTAATTGGTAACAGATTTCTGAAAAAAATATTTTTAATTTGTTTTCTTTTCTTCCTTTCTGTAATAGATTAACACTGTTTCCTGTCTATAGTAAGGTATGCAGGGAATCTACTGTTAAGATACTCCCACACACTTTTCAAGATGTTGCTTTAAGTGGAGAAACAAAATAAATATAAACATTCTCCTAAATGTCTGCCTGCGCCAAGATGTACTTAAATTTGAAAGTAGATTTCATACAAATTTATTAAAAATATCACAAAAATGTTAGTAAAAATTGTAAACTTTAATTTTAAATTAAAAAAAAAACTAAATATACAGAATAATAAAACGCACATTGTTGCAAAATTATAGTTGCAATATACACTTGGACTTGGAAAAAACAACAAATAAAATAAAATGGCGACCACTACCAACATAATAATATGCAATTATTCTAGAATATTCTAAACAAAAGTAGTTTCGTAGGTACTTCTAGAGACAAATAAAAACAAAACACATTGTCAGTTGCATTTCTAATATTTTCTGGTACTTTCCTCTCTTATAATTTTGTGAAACTGGAGCATGAAATGCTTAACATTTTTCAGTAACGCTCCAAGATAACATTTCGAAATTCCTCTCGTGTTGTTT
>FASU01006904.1:0-11145 GCA_001486225.1 Heliconius pardalinus sergestus | reverse complement strand
GGGATACAGCGTGAAGTAAATAAATATAGCCTATTAAAGAATACTATATTGTAATATATTTCGTAAAATATATCATATTAAGAAAGTAGATACATTCGGTATTTTTTTAAACTGAGTAGTTAAAATGATAATATTATTTAATGATAAGATTATTTATTGTTATAAGTACATAAATATAGTTCATTATATTTCTTAATATTTTTTACGGTTTGAAATTATTCTTTTCTATAATTATGTCAGATAAATAATCCTAAAAAAAAGAAGAATAAAATTTGGCAAGAAAATTGACATTCGCACATTTTGTTTTAAATTGTAATGAAGTCTCCATAAAATAATGTAAACACAGTATGAATGTAGAAATATATTCAATATTAAATTGAAACATCTTTTATTAATAAAATGTCAAATCAAAACTACTACGAACTCTGGTTAAAAATAAAACAAGAAATTCAAAAAACTATAGAAGATGACGAAAATCTCCAACAATTGTGTGAGGCATCTCTAGGAATCAAGCCTCAAGCAACCGCTGTTGAAATTGTAGCAAAAGTGTATTGTAAATATTGTTACTTATATAATAAGCTATGTGATTGTTATGATCAGATGGAACAAGTACAAAGAAGACCTTTCATACGTAAGCTTATAGATACAATAACTTGTCGACTTCTCGAACTAAAGTCGACCTTGGAAGAGGTAGAAGTCTTTGAATATACTTATACAGAAAATGCATTACAACAAATGCTAATTGTACCCCAAGATATTCAGATTTTATGTCCATTTCATTATTCATTTGAAATGAGACAAAAAGAGATGCAATATATTATTGACGAAATTTTTGCTGGTAATCGTCTTGGTGATCCCACACCAACAGCATCAGAATTAGAACGTCAAGAACAGGAGCAATTAGAAGAACAAGAAAGAATACGTCAGGAGAAAGAGGACGAAATTAAAAGGAAATTGGCTTTAGGCGAAGAAATAGTTGTCTCTGAATCTATACAGTTATCTCCCGAAGAATTGGAGGCTTTAAGATTTGAACAAGAATATTCTGGTCATATATTAAATATACAACGTATGGAACGTTCCAAGTGTACAATTAGAGAAAAAACGCGCGTATTTAACAAGGATGCAGATTTATATCTTGAATTAGCAGGATTGAAAACAAAACCAGCAAGTGAGCACCTAAGGATAAGAGCAGCTTCGTTGATTCAAAATGTTTATAGACAATTTATGGAATTAAAACGTTATCGCCTTAAGGAAAATAAGCATAAAGAAAAATTAAATATGATTATCCCATCTTGTTCACCACCATCAGCTAAAGATCTATTAAAAAAAGTTAAAGAAAAACGGCGATATTTTCGTGAAAAGTTTTACGAAAATTGGCTTCAGGAGAATTTAAAAGAAAAAACTCGAGTATTCCGTCTTCGCGAAGGGGACGTCATGGAGGATATATCTGATGAAATAAGGCAGTGGCTGCGAGATTGGTATAATGAAGTGAGGTTATTTGATGAATATCCATGGCCTGAGGAGGGAGGATCAATACTTATCGTAAAAGGTGAAACATTTACAATTGAAGAATATGTAGAATGGCATACGGAAGAAGAAAAGAGATTAAAATCAGAAGGTGCGCAAAAATCAAAAGAACAAATAAAAGCAGAAAAAAAAGCAGCACGCGAGGAAGAAAAAAGATTGAAACTTGAAGCAAAAATAAAAGAAGAAAAACGTTTATCAGACTACAAAAAATCACGTCTTAATCCTGACAACGACCCTGGAGTTTATATTGCTGTTGGTAGTAATATTGATCCAGTGCGAGAAGCATGGGAAGACTATCAAAATCAGTGGAAAAATATTGATACAAAGGATGCAAATTTAGATGTCATTAAAGGCTATATTCATAATCTAATTACCGAAAATGCATATCAGGATTTACAATTTCAATTACGTCCTATTGTAGATGAAATGATGAGAATAGAATTAAATATGTTAAAGAATTCGTTGAAGATAGATTACCGCGTAGCAGGTATTTTAAAAGTTCCACAAAGCAGAAAGAGAAAGAGACCTAAAAAAATTAAGCCGCCTAAACCAGACAAGGTGTCACCTGAAGCTATGTTTCAAAGTTTAGTAGATGAAGGCATAATAAAAAAATATCCACAAACCACTTTAGATGACTTTTGGGGTGATCAAAATTACTCTGCCGCAGACTGTCGTGCCATTTTATGGACGCCACAGTTTCCTCCTCCGGGCCTAGGAGACGTTAGAGAGCAAATTAGATTGCGCTGCCTCTTAACACTTGGTTCATCATGTCCCAATGCTAATCGTTCACACGTAATAGTTGGGCCTAAAGGATCAGGAAAAAGAACCTTAATTTACGCAATTGCCACAGAAACAAATTCTATCATAATAGATCTATCTCCAATGAATGTATATAATAAATATCCAGGGCCAAAAAATTTAAAAACTATGTTTTTATACGTCAATAGAATAAGTAGACTAATGCAACCGAGCATAATTTTAGTTAACGACGCCGATAAGATTTTCTGTAAAAAAGTACCTAAAGAGGATAAATTCTTCGACCCAAAACGTTTACAGAGGGACTTTTTTAAAGAAATAATAAAACCTATAATTCCAAATGAAGATAAAATTTTAGTTTTAGGGACAGCTTCAGAGCCTTGGTTGGCAAGAAACGCACAGATGTACAAGGCCTTTCCTTCAGCAATTCTTTTGCCTAGATCAGATTACGGAAGCATATCATTTATATTGAATAAAATTTTAATGAGATATCATGGTATCGATCGAGAATTTAATGTTCACTGTGTGGCTCAAGTTTTAAGAGGTTACGGTATCAATTCGATAATGAAAGCAACTAGAGCATTGTTAGATGGAAGACGAATAGCTCAATTGCATAGCAAGCCTTTAAGACCCGAAGAGATTATCGATGCGGTCCTCGAGTGTGAAGGAGTAGTCTACACTGATGAAGCCGAATACGAAATGTACAAGACCTGGTATGAGTCTTACTCACCGTGGGGAAAGAAGTACTTAGATTATATGCAAATTCTTGAGTCACAGCTTAATTACAAGTTAAAAGCTGATAAAAAGAAAAAATAATATAAAATCGAGATAGAATAAATTTTTGAAACGTCTTTGAAACTCCGACACCTAGCAATATAAAAATATTGTACCCAATGCTATTTTGATCTACTTCTTGCTCAAAAACTTGTACAAGTATACAGATCGATGACTGTACCAGGACGACGAATAAATAATTTTAAGTATTTTGCTGATATTTTCTATTTTTATGATTTTTATCTTACTTATTTTATACCTATTGCGCATTTGAAATATTTTAATTATGTTTATTACATTTATAGATTTCTGTAAATTATTTTAATTCTAATTACACGAGTTCTATTTCTATAGGGACTTATACCTTGTATTTAACTGACAATATTATTATAGCAGGCTATAAAAACTAGCATATGGCAGCTCTACCCATCGGCTAAAATGACATAATGTAAGGAATAAGGATTGAAAAGATATTTAATCTAGTACATCTCGGTAACGTTAGAGGGCATTGTGCTATAGTTAAAACTTATACAAATGTAGGGATTTAGTTCGTAGTTATAGTATAGGTCACTAGGTGGCAGTGTAACAATTTTGATCATAAAAATATTTAAATCGACTAGATAAAAATCTTTACTTCGATGAAATTCTTATAAAGATTTATATTTTACTAGTTTTTTTGCCTAGTTTAAAATAAATTTATGTTATAAAATTTGAATTTATTAATAAATCTACCACCACAGAAAATTTTAAACATATAAAATACTAAATGTTCCTATAGTGCGACCCGACTACCTTTGCAGTTCAATGGGGCACGCTTCAAGTTAAAAAAAATATTTTTTACGCATATAAATTATTTTAAAATCAAAGTCAACTATTGATTTTCTTCAAAGGCGTAAGAATTAGTCTTGTGATATTAATCTTGCTTGTAATCACTGATTCACAAAATTATGTTAGGCAATCACAAGCAATTGACTCTATTATTTTTTTTGTAACTATCTAGTAGAGTTATGACATATCTAAATGCTTCAAAAGATAAAATAGTTTCTTGAAGCTACTAATGAAAATCAGCACGAGTTTTAGATTAGCTGTTAATATCTAAAGAAACTCCGATGAAATTTTGTGACGAATACACGTTAAGCTAAAAAATATATATATATCATTGGATTTAATTGTGTCAATTTCCTCCTGACATGTTCTATTAAATATTTAAAAAAAAAGCATTGAACATGTTTAATTTTTCACTATTACTTTATTGTTATCCTTGGTGAAAGTCAAAACACAAATCCATATTTTATTTTAATTTATTTATTTCAACATAATAATAGGCACCACAAAAAACCATATTGCTTAAATATAAAAGTGCGAGGTTATAACTAGAGAAAACTCATTCACGAGACCGCAAAGGTAGTTTTAATCACATTATCAGCCAGGATTAGCGGTGGAATACAAAAGGCCTATTGTAGTTACTCGGAAACTTCCTCCCTTTCCCCCTTACGGAAATGGTGGTGGAGAACGGAGACAGCGACATCCGGGTGAAGCCAACAGTAGTAGGTGCAAGAGACTATTGTCCGAGCGACGACCTAATTTTAGGAGTTTCGTATTAACCTTAAGTGATATTGCAAACGTAGTCTTATACATATTTTTGAGTTATAAATGTTATTTATAATTGTTTGTTATTTCTTAATATTTTCATTTCTTCGGTCTGGCTCCAAGGCAAAAAGTCCGGCATTTAGTTCCATCACTCAAACCGCAATGTCTCGAACGGGGAACGGAGTGTCTTAACACTAGACTCTGCACTACTCTTTTGCTTGCGGGATTCAGCGTGAAGCTGATTTATTCTTATTAATTAAACTCATTAAAGATATGTACATCTATGTACATATATTTACAAATTAAAAACCTACGTATTTAGTTATTTAGCTTTAAGTTCGAGAAAATAGTTGATTTTAGTTTTAGTGAAGTAATTAACTGCTTCTTGAAGTACATTTGAAGCAAAGGTAAAGTGATTGATGTACTAATTCAACTTTTCAAAGACAAGTCATATTTAGATATTTACAGTAGGTAAAAATGCATATAAATATTTTCTGAATGTTTTTGCATTTTCATGTTATTTTGTCAATATTATATGAATTATATGAAAATATAATTATACTATATGTTAAATAGATCTAAAATTTTGTATTATTTAATAAATAAATAAATATTTTTATTATTATTGTAGGCAACTACAGGTACTACGAACATCAATCGTAGAGCTGTCGTAGCGTCTACATGGCGTGGCGTAGGCGGGCATATGCGGACATTCATATTGTATGAAATGAATTGCAAATATTAATATTTATAATATTTTTTACGAAATATATATAAATTTTAACGTCTCGGATTTTTCTTTATAATACAAATAAAGAAAAAAATCACTACATGGCGAATTTCTTGCGAATGCTCGTATCTTTTGCTTGCCTTGACTTACAAGCTTAATTTTTTTTGTTTTGACGGAGAGACGGGCAACTGAATAGTCGTATAAGGGTTCCGTTTTTACCTTTAAAGGTACCCTAAGCAACCCTAAACAAAAAACGCACTTACTGTACTAGAACAAACATAATTATGTAATATGAGTGTACATATACATATATGTAATATATATTTATTTATAGTACTTGTCGTAGATGATGTCGTAGCGATGTAGAGTTACATATGCAATTGCCTTTACTTTGAGTTTTCAGCGCTTCTCGTCTCCCCAACAAACTAATTAAAGCGGCCATCTACAAAGTTTTTCAATAAGACCCTCGTTCTATTGTCGGTAGTCAGTCGGTGCCAGCAGCGGAATATTCCACTTTAAATTCGGAGAACTTTCTGTCGTGTCTAATAATATATCTTTTTTTTGCTATTATTTATTCTATAATAACGTTTCGTATATGTATAAGTAATTATTTATATTAAATGTAATACATATATATATATATATTGAACTGTGGAAATTGCATAAAAGATTATAGATATATTTTTGTATGTATTTTACATTATTACCTATAATTTTTTATTTTTAACGGTATTAAAATCGATAATGTATACAATATTTTAATTAAAACCTTACTTTATATTTATTTAATATTTATTCATATTTTATTTATTCGCAAAGCGTGGTGTAGAGTTCCGCCACTCAACACCTCAAAAATTAGGCAAAAATATAGTATAGTATATTTTCGCAATTCAAACCATTTTTCACGTTATGGAATATGGATTTTAAAACACGTTCAGCGCAATTTCCACATTCCTAAAACAATTTTGTGCTACGGCTATGTGTTTTGCTTATTTTTATTACAGCTCCTGGTGAAGATTTCAAAGATTATGTACACAGAATCGATAACGTCAAAACTAGAAATATTGTATCCCTGAAGTAGCAGGCTAGGCAGAGGGAGCCGAGTGTTAAGACACTTCGCTCCCCATTTTCACTCAAATTCCGAAGGAATTTCGTGTTGAGTGGCGAAATTGAACGCCGCGTTTTGCGATGAAATGAAAATATTAAATATTTGATTTCCTTAAGTGGGGATCGAACCCACAACTCTTTGCCCTTGCAACACGACTGACCTCATTATCTTAGGTATAGTATTATAAATAATTACATCATAAATAGAAATTTGTTTTTATTCCTTCCTGCCTGCGTAAAGAAAAATGTTCATCCTTTTTAGTTCGTAATATTTAAAATTCAATGTTAAAAGATAAAATAAAATAACTGTAAGATGTGTCTGTGCTTTCTTAAGCGAATCGAGTTACGTCAATTGAGTTTGCTGTTTCCTTTCACATTGTAAATGAAAATATTCAACATACGCCTAAACAACGTTTATCGTATTAAATTTTATTATAAGGTACAGACCATGGATTGTAAGCTAAGCTTTGAATTTGTGTGAGTGGCACCAAAAGGTAGAGAGGTCTTTTTTAACTGGTCACATCCATTTTTTTAATCTTGTAGATCAATCGCCAAGTTTTTCTTTCTCGTTTAATTAATTTAACAATAAAACAAAATATTAAGATTTACACACGTAACGTTCTTATCAGTACTAGGTAAAGTTACGTCAAATAAGAGATGTGCTGCTCTTCAGGCCGGTAGGGAAAAAGCAGTATTAACCGGTTTGAATCAAGCCACGGATTCACGTTGGTTCAATTCAATTGATTTTCACGTTTGTGTGAGTGTTCACACAAATGTAAAGCTCAGCTTACGCCTTACGGATATTTGTCGGCTTGTTAGTTAACAAAAACGTATATTATAAATATTTAGGTACACATATTAAACGCATAGTAACGCATAGATATTTTACAATTATTTATTTACAAACACTACACTAAATTATAAATTTTCAATTAAAATATTTCGAATTCAATTAGAATTTTGTAAGCATATAAATTTTAGAAGATGTAAATTCTTCATCCAATCTGATCTGTTAACGTATGAAAACGTAGCTTAATTCAAAACGACGACTTCATCCTCCCTAAGCCCTCCCTCCCGCCACGTTCTAAGCTCATTTCCTGTGCGCCGCCTGCCTGAATTAATTTTAAATTAAGTACGAATAAAGCAACGATCTGTCGAACTACATATAAACGCAAATGTTATGAGCAAATATGACAAGATGGCTGAATGAAATTATATTCTAACACTCCGTACATATGAATTACATATTTATTTCTTTTAGAAAAAACACCTTCACTTGCAAGTTTAAATATTAGTTGTTAGTTAATTTAAATGACACAGTAAAGGCTATTACTTTATATTTGAAATACTTTTTTTTTGGTTCTACGCATATAATTTTAGGTAGAGTTACGTGGGACAAAAATGCGTGGAGTACGAAAGTTTAAATTATTATTAATATGTTGAGACGAAATAGTGTTAATTAGTAAGACTAATAATTTCTTAACCATATAAAATAAGAAAAATATTGTCGGTCAGTTAATATATATTTTTAGATATTATTAAAATAAAAACAAAGAAAGAGCAAAGTATGCGCAGCATTGTAGATAAGCAATCAATTACAAACAAATATATTATGAGCTATCATCTAAGCCATACAAAAATAGACAATATCATCACTTAAATGAGACCTTTGAAACATTTACATAATTTTAATATTAACAAATCAAATATCCTTAGTTATTTATTCATACATGTATGACAAATAAAAATATCGAGTTCTAGGCCATGCAGTGTGCATTAGTTGTTCGTGCCATCAGTTTGCACAAAAGCTATATTCAATTCAGCCACTTCAGTAAGTGGATCAGTATATATATCGTCGGTCTCTACGTATAAAAAAAAGGCAAAAAATAATATAAGACGGAATAACCGTTCTTTATGCTCTTAAAAATAAAATAAAACTATAAATTTGTACTATAACTATACTTATAATTTTCATTTCATTCTTTAAGATCAAGATGAACTTTTGTTCCCCTACAGCTCCCGTACTTCTCCCGTAAACCTTACTTTTTAACATGTACTTTTAGGGACCGACGATATTTTTCGTCGTATAAGAGGCAGTAATATTTTTTTATGTGTTTGATTTATATCTAGATTTCTTTTGATATGAGTATATTTATATTTTTTAAATTTATTTAATGACGTCAAAAAAATCAGCCCATACTAATAGATGTTTTCCGAATTTTAAAATGTTTTTCCAGAGCATTTCTCGTAAATCCAACTTGGAATGCAGGCTTTGGTTTATTTCCTTTAAATAATAATTTGGCGTCAAATTTTTCATTTGTGACAATAATATTCTGGACTTTTCCCCTGATGATCTTGAGGCATTATCTATGTATATCCCTTGTAAGTTGTTTTTACGCGACTGCGTGACGTTAAGGAGAGTAATGTGTTTATCGATCTATGTATATATTTATTTCTTAAAAATACACCACAACGATAACCAGTTAAATAAAAATCCTTAACCAGTATGTCAATAATTGCTGTAAGGTTTTTTTCGTGATTTTTCATTTTAAGTATTAGTTTAGGATTTATAGTAATGTAAATTAATTTTAGCAACAAGCTCTATAGTATTTAGTTAGTTTCATCGTATTATTGTGGGTTCGATTCCCACTCGAGAAAATTAAATATTTAATATTTTAAATTTATTGCTCTGGTGTTTGTATGAACACAGAAAAAAATTAGATAAAGTACTCCGGATCTTTTCAATGGTCACAAACTTGAAAGCTTATTTTCAGCTAATAATAAAATTTTGGTTCAGTTCTGTTACCATTTTTTTAGTTTTACACTTTTCTTTTCCCAGACATTAAGTAGGTATAGTTTCATTGTGTTGTTACTATTTTGTATTAAGTTATCGGAAATGCTAGAAATTAAGAATAAAATAAAAATTATATCAAGTATTTACAAAGAATCCTGTAATGCTTGACAAATAAATATAATTTAAATTTTGTTTACATATTAAGAAAATGTAGTGGCGTAGCTAGGTGTGGACGAAGCACGTTCTTATTCGCGGTCTCAAACTATATAGGAGTCTCTGGAGGCATTGTAATAAAAAAAACCTTTTTGGAGGATATTAACAAAGTATAAAATAGAAAAAAATCGTTCATGCATTTTTCAGGTGTAAATAATCCACGCTGCCTTGTATCAATTTATTAAGTAGGTCCTTTTTACGTTATATATAAAATTGGAATATGATAACAACAAAAGAAGTAATCAGCTGTTGATATCTATATATATAAATATATATACCTATATAATTTATTTATTTGTATTTACGTCCTTTTATGTCGACCTTTACTGGAAGCGGCAACACAACGGAAGTGTGCGGCGCGGCAACGTCGCTACTGCATCGATCATGCCGGCACTCACACATACAAACTAGTAGATGTATCACACACACACACACACATACACTCCTTTGAACCTTGGAGAGCTCTATATTAAACCTTTTTGTAGTATAAAGCGACTGAAACTTTATTAGATATTTTTTAACAACTTCTTTTCTTGTCTTCGGTTATGTTTTACTGAAAAATTGACAATGTAATTTTAAATGTATGATACATTATTATGTAAAAAAAAGAAAACTTTTTTTTTTCTCTTGAAGCCTATTGTTTTTATGCAATAAAGACGTTTTTCAAAAATTATTACCTAATTATTTATATTCATCATTCATTCATTCAATTTTCTTTATAAAGAACTAGATTAGTGTAAATTCTATATAGGTATAATAGAAAAACAGAGAAACTAAAATAAACGATCAGAGATGGATTTTTATTAAAATGATTTTCTTTGTTATAGTTAATAAATAATAAATGTTTAGTTCAGTCTGTTGACTAATAACCATTTTCTTAATGTCGTAGATATTCTTTAGAAAACTCTTAGTAAAATCGTTACTAGTGAAAGTAAGTACATCGTACATGAATATTATCTATGTCACTATAGTCTATACTAACGACTCGCCCGCGGCTTCGCCCCCTTGAACTTTGCGATTATTTATTACACAAATTAAATTGCGTTCGTGTTTTTTTAATGTATTTTAGAGCATTTATTGCTTAAATTTTCTATCAAAAATCTTAAAAAATCAAGCATAGTTCGTTTTTATAAAATGTCAATAATTTATGTTGTTTTGGAGATATATTTTTAACTGTGGGTGATCTTTACAAGATAAATATATGCCGTCGCTGACTTTTTTTATAGATCTTATACTACTCCGCAATACCTACTTTCTTTTGATCAATTACATAGATTTTACTTTAAATTTTGATTTAATTTTAAATCTTTCGTGCTAATACCGACGTTATTTTTGTTTAAAAAACATTTAGTTATCTTTTTAACATCAAATGGATGGCCGTATACGTGACTTGTAGGTATTAGTAGGTACCTTTCGCCACTTCGATTCCCGATTATTTTACTTTTATTTAAGTGTTAGTTATTATATCAAAAGGAACATTAACTCATATATTTAATACGTAGGCATTAAACATTAAACATTGTATCAAGACACTTTCCGCCGAACTTTTAAGGCATTGCGGCGAAACTCAAAGCCGGACTTTTGTTTTAGTGCTAGAGCGAAGAATTGAAAATATTAATAAATAATAATTCAATCCCTCGAGTGGGGATCGAAC